>JALMGA010000022.1:965000-1017500 GCA_023333525.1 Aspidoscelis tigris stejnegeri | reverse complement strand
GTGAGGGTGAGGGTGAGGGAGAGGGAGAGGAAGAGGGTTAGGGTTAGGGCTAGGGCTAGGGCGATGACTGGGCTAAGGTTAGGGTTTGGGTTAGGGTGAGGGTTAGGGTGAGGGTGAGGGTGAGGGTGAGGGTTAGGGCTAGGGCTAGGGCTAGGGCTAGGGCTAGGGCTAGGGTTAGAGTTTGGGTGAGGGTTAGGGACAGGAAGAGGGTTAGGGCTAGGGCTAGGGCGATGACTGGGCTAAGGTTAGTGTTTCGTTTAGGGTTAAGTTTAGGTTTAGGTTTAGGGTTAGGGCTAGGGCTAGGGCTAGGGCTAGGGCTAGGGCTAGGGCTAGGCTTAGGGCTAGGGCGAATGTTAGGTTTACGGTCAGGGCGACGGTTTAGGCTAGGGCTAGAGACAGGGCTGAGCTAGCGTGAGGGTGATGGTGATGGTGAGGGCTAGGGCTTCGGCTAGGGCTAGGGCTAGGGCTAGGGCTAGGGTTAGGGTTAGGGTTAGGGTTACGGTTTGGTTTATGCCTAGGCCTAGGCCTACGAGTAGTGTTAGGGATAGGTATAGGTATAGGGATAGGGATAGGGATAGGGATAGGGATAGGGATAGGGATAGGGATAGGGATAGGGATAGGGATAGGGTTAGGTTTAGGGTTAGGGTTAGCGTTTGCGTTAGCACTAGAACTAGGACGAGGACGAGGACGAGGACAAAGACTACTTCTAGGGCTAGGGCTATGCTAGGCTTAGGCCGAGGGCTAGGGCTGGGGCTAGGGGTAGGGCTAGGCTTAGGGCTAGGGTTGTGTTTGGGTTACGGTCAGGGAGACGGGTTGTGCTAGGGCGAGAGACAGGGCTGAGCTAGCGTGAGGGTGATGATGATGGTGATGGTGAGGGCTAGGGCTAGGGCTAGGGCTTCGGCTAGGGCTAGGGCTAGGGTTAGGGTTAGGGTTTGGTTTAGGCCTAGGCCTAGTGCTACGACTAGGGATAGGGATAGGGCTAGAGTTAGGCTTAGGGCTAGGGCTAGGGCTTGGGCTTGGGCTAGGGTTAGGGTTAGGTTTAAGGCTAGGGATAAGAATAGGGTTAGGTTTAGGTTTAGGGTTAGGGTTAGCGTTTGCGTTAGCACTAGAACTAGGACGAGGACGAGGACGAGGACAAAGACTACTTCTAGGGCTAGGGCTATGCTAGGCTTAGGCCGAGGGCTAGGGCTGGGGCTAGGGGTAGGGGTAGGGGTACGGCGAAGGCTAGGGCTAGGGCAGGGGTAGGGTTAAGGTTAGGATTGGGCTAGGGCTAGTGCTAGTGCTAGGGTTAGGGTTAGGGTTAGGGTTAGGTTTTAGGGCCAGGGTTAGGGATAGGGCTGGGCTAATGTTAGGGTTTGGGTTAGGGTGAGGGAGAGGGAGAGGGTGAGGGTGAGGGTGAGGGCTAGGTCTAGGTCTAGGGCGAGGGCGAGGGCAAGGGCGAGGGCGAGGGCGAGGGCTAGGGTGAGGGCGAGGGCGAGGGCTAGGGCTAGGGCTAGGGCTAGGGCTAGGGCTAGGGCTATGACTCGCTAAGGTTAGGGTTTCGGTTAGGGTTAGGGTTAGGGTTAGGGTTAGTGTTAGGGTGAGGGTGAGGGTGAGGGTGAGGGTGAGGGTTAGGTTTACGGCTCGGACTATGCTAGGTCTAGGGCTAGGGCTAGGCTTATGGCTAAGTCTAGGGTTATGGTTACGGTTAGGGCGACGGGTTGGGCTAGGGCTAGAGCCAGGGCTGAGCTAGCGTGAGGGTGAGGGCGAGGGCGAGGGCTAGGGCTAGGGCTAGGGCTAGGGCTAGGGCTAGGGCTAGGGCTAGGGCTAGGGCTAGGGCTAGGGCTAGGGCTAGGGCTAGGGCAAGGGCTAGGGCTAGGGCTAGGCTTAGGGCTAGGCCTAGGGCTCGGGCTCGGGCTTGGGCTTGGGCCAGGGTTAGGTTTAGGGTTAGGGCTAGGGATAAGTTTAGGGTTAGGGTTAGAGTTTGCACTAGGGCTAGGGCTGGGCTACGGTTAGGTTTAGGACTAGGACTAGGATTAGGACTAGGACTACTTCTAGGGCTAGGGCTATGCTAGGCCTAGGCCGAGGGGTAGGGCTTGGGCTAGGGGTAGGGGTAGGGGTACGGCGAGGGATAGGGCTACGGCTAGGGCTAGGGTTAAGCTTAAGTTTAGGATTGGGCTAGTGCTAGTGCTAGTGCTAGTGCTAGGGCTAGGGCTAGTGTTAGGGTTAATGTTAGGGTTAGGGTTAGGGTTAGGGTTAGGGCTAGGTTTTAGGGGCAGGGTTAGGGCTAGGGCTGGGATAAGGTTAGGGCTAGGGTTAGGGCTAGGGCTAGGGCTAGGCCGAGGGTTAGGACTAGGACTAGGATTAGGACTAGGACTAGGACTAGGGCTACAGCTAGGGCTAGGGCTAGGGCTAGGGCTAGGGTTAGGGCTACGGGTTTGGCTAGATCTAGAGCTAGGGCTGTGCTAGGGTGTGGGTGAGTGAGAGGGTTAGGGCTAGGGCTAGGGCTAGGGCTAGGGCTAGGCTTAGGGCTAGGGCTAGGGCTAGGGCTAAGATTAGGGTTAGGGTTAGGGTTAGGGTTAGGGTTAGATTTTGCACTCGGGCTAGGGCCGGGCTACGGTTAGGGTTAGGACTAACACTAAGAATAGGACTAGGACTAGGACTACTTCTAGGGCTAGGGCTATGCTAGGCCTAGGCCGAGGGCTAGGGCTGGGGCTAGGGGTAGGGGTAGGGGTAGGGGTACGGCGAGGGCTAGGGCTAGGGCTAGGGTTAAGCTTAAGTTTAGGATTGGACTAGTGCTAGTGGTAGGGCTAGGGTTAGGGTTAAGGTTAGAGTTAGGGTTAGGGTTAGGTTTCAGGGCCAGGATTAGGGCTAGGGCTGGGCTAAGGTTAGGGTTTGGGTGAGGGTGAGGGA
This sequence comes from Aspidoscelis tigris stejnegeri, assembly GCA_023333525.1. Classification (NCBI taxonomy): domain Eukaryota; kingdom Metazoa; phylum Chordata; class Lepidosauria; order Squamata; family Teiidae; genus Aspidoscelis; species Aspidoscelis tigris. The sequence goes on along the minus strand of JALMGA010000022.1, from coordinate 1,014,608 downwards.
GAGGGAGAGGGAGAGGAAGAGGGTTAGGGCTAGGGCTAGGGCGATGACTGGGCTAAGGTTAGGGTTTGGGTTAGAGTTAGGGTTAGGGTGAGTGTTAGGGTGAGGGTTAGGGTTAGGGTTAGGGATAGGGATAGGGATAGGGATAGGGATAGGGATAGGGATAGGGATAGGGATAGGGATAGGGATAGGGATAGGGATAGGGATAGGGATAGGGATAGGGATAGGGATAGGGATAGGGATAGGGATAGGCTTAGGGTTACGGTCAGGGCGACTGGTTGGGCTAGGGCTAGATTCAGCACTGAGCTAGAGTGATTGCGATGGTGATGGTGAGGGCTAGGGCTTGGGCTAGGGCTAGGGCTAGGGCTAGGGCTAGGGCTAGGATTAGGGTTAGGGTTTGGTTTAGGCTTAGGCCTAGTGGTACGACTAGGGCTAGGGCTAGGGCTAGGGTTAGCTTTAGGGCTAGGGCTTGGGCTTGGGCTATGGTTAGGGTTAGGTTTAGGGCTAGGGATAAGATTAGGGTTAGGGTTTGGGTTAGCATTTGCGTTAGCGTTAGCGCTAGCACTAGAGCTAGGGCTGGGCTAGGTTTAGGGTTAGGACTGGAACTAGGACTAGGACAAGGACAAGGACTAGGACTACTTCTAGGGCTAGGGCTATGCTAGGCCTAGGCCGAGGGCTAGGGCTGGGGTAGGATTACGGTTAAGGGTACGGCGAGGGCTAGGGCTAGGGTTAAGCTTAAGGTTAGGATTGGGCTAGGGCTAGTGCTAGGGCTAGGGTTAGTGTTAGTGTTAGCGTTAGTGTTAGGTTTTAGGGCAAGTGTTAGGGCTAGAGCTGGGCTAAGGTTAGGGTTTGGGTGAGGGTGAGGGTGAGGGAGAGGGAGAGGGAGAGGGTTAGGGTGAGGGTTAGGGCTAGGGCTACGACAGGGCAAAGGTTAGGTTTTGGGTTAGGGTTAGGGTTAGGGTTAGGGTTAGGGTTAGGGTTAGGGTTAGGGTTAGGGTTAGGGTTAGGGTTAGGATTAGGGCTAGGGCTAGGGCTACGGCTAGGGCTAGGGCTAGGGCTCGTGTTATGGTTATGGTTACAGTTAGGGCGACGGGTTGGGCTAGGGCTAGAGCCAGGGCTGAGCTAGCGTGAGGGTGAGGGCGAGGGCTAGGGCTGGGCAAGGACTAGGGCTAGGGCTAGGGCTAGGGCTAGGGCTAGGGCTAGGGCTAGGGCTAGGACTAGGACTAGGGCTAGGGCTAGGGTTAGGTTTTGGTTTAGGCCTAGGCTTAGTGCTACGACTAGGGTTAGGGATAGGGCTAGGGTTAGGGCTAGGGTTAGGGTTAGGCGTAGGGCTAGGGCTTGGGCTTGGGCTTGGGCTAGGGTTAGGGTTAGGGTTAGGGTTAGGGGTAAGATTAGGGATAGGGTTAGGGTTAGCGTTAGCGTTTGCGTTAGCGCTAGCACTAGGGCTAGTGCTGGGCTAGGGTTAGGGTTAGGACTAGGACTAGGACTAGCCCTAGCCCTAGCCCTAGCCCTAGCCCTAGCCCTAACCCTAACACTAACACTAACACTAACACTAACACTAACACTAACACTAACACTAGCCCTAGCCCTAGCTCTAGCCCAAGCCCTAGCCCTAGCCTTAATACTAAACCTCACCTTCACCCTAACCCTATCCTTAGCCCTAAACCTAACCCTAAACCTAAACCTAGCCCTAACCCGAGCACATTCACCCTAAAACTCACCCTAGCCCTGGCCTGGCAGTAGTCCTAGGAATAGCCCTATCCCTAACCCTAACCAAAGCCCTAAGCCTAATCCTAGCCCAAGCCCGAACCCGAACCCGAGCCCAAGCCCAAGCCCTAGCCCAAGCCCTCGTAGTAACACTAGGCCTAGGCCTAAACCTAACCCTATCCCTATCCCTATCCCTATCCCTAACCCTATCCCTATCCCTATCCCTATCCCTAGCCCTAGCCCTAGCCCTAGCCCTAGCCCTAGCCCTAGCCCTAGCCCTAGCCCTAGCCCTAACACTAACACTAACACTAACACTAACACTAACACTAACACTAACACTAACACTAACACTAACACTAGCCCAAGCCCAAGCTCTAGCCCAAGCCCTAGCCCTAGCCCTAATACTAAACCTCACCTTCACCCTAACCCTATCCTTAGCCCTAAACCTAACCCTAAACCTAAACCTAGCCCTAACCCGAGCACATTCACCCTAAAACTCACCCTAGCCCTGGCCTGGCAGTAGTCCTAGGAATAGCCCTATCCCTAACCCTAACCAAAGCCCTAAGCCTAATCCTAGCCCAAGCCCGAACCCGAGCCCAAGCCCAAGCCCTAGCCCAAGCCCTCGTAGTAACACTAGGCCTAGGCCTAAACCTAACCCTATCCCTATCCCTATCCCTATCCCTATCCCTATCCCTATCCCTATCCCTATCCCTATCCCTATCCCTATCCCTATCCCTATCCCTATCCCTATCCCTATCCCTATCCCTATCCCTATCCCTATCCCTATCCCTATCCCTATCCCTATCCCTATCCCTAGCCCTAGCCCTTGCCCTAGCCCTAGCCCTAGCCCTAGCCCTAGCCCTAGCCCTAGCCCTAGCCCTAGCCCTAGCCCTAGCCCTAGCCCTAGCCCTAACCCTCTCACTCACCCACACTCTAGCTCAGCCCTGGCTCTACATCTAGCCAAACCCGTAGCCCTAACCCTAGCCCTAGCCCTAGCCCTAAGCCTAGCCCTAGCCCTAGCCCTAGCCCTTGCCCTTGCCCCAGCCCTACCCCTACCCCTATCCCTATCCCTATCCCTATCCCTATCCCTATCCCAATCCCTATCCCTATCCCTATCCCTATCCCTATCCCTATCCCTATCCCTATCCCCATCCCTATCCCTATCCCTATCCCTATCCCTATCCCTATCCCTTTCCCTTTCCCTAGCCCTATCCCTAGCCCTAGCCCTTGCCCTAGCCCTAGCCCTACCCCTATCCCTATCCCTATTCCTAATCCTATCCCTAACCCTATCCCTATCCCTATCCCTATTCCTATCCCTATCCCTATCCCTATCGATATCCCTATCGATATCCCTATCCCTATCCCTATCCCTATCCCTATCCCTATCCCTTTCCCTAGCCCTAACCCTAGCCCTAGCCCTAGCCCTAGCCCTAGCCCTAGCCCTAGCCCTAGCCCTAGCCCTAGCCCTAACCCTAACCCTAACCAAAGCCCTAAGCCTAATCCTAGCCCAAGCCCGAACCCGAGCCCAAGCCCAAGCCCTAGCCCAAGCCCTCATAGTAGCACTAGGCCTAGGCCTAAACCTAACCCTATCCCTATCTCTATCACTAGCCCTAGCCCTAGCCCTAGCCCTAGCCCTAGCCCTAGCCCTAGCCCTAGCCCTAGCCCTAGCCCTAGCCCTAGCCCTAGCCCTAGCCCTAGCCCTAGCCCGAGCCCGAGCCCTAGACCTAGACCTAGCCCTTGCCCTAGCCCTAGCCCTAGCCCTAACCCTCTCATTCACCCACACCCTAGCTCAGCCCTGGCTCTAGATCTAGCCAAACCCATAGCCCTAACCCTAGCCCTAGCCCTAGCCCTAAGCCTATCCCTATCCCTATCCCTAGCCCTTGCCCTACCCCTATCCCTATCCCTATCCCTATCCCTATCCCTATCCCTATCCCTAGCCCTAGCCCTAGCCCTAGCCCTAGCCCTAGCCCTAGCCCTTTCCCTAGCCCAAGCCCTAGCCCTAGCCCAAGCCCTAGCCCAAGCCCTTGCCCTAGCCCTAACCCTAACCCTAACCCTAACCCTAACCCTAACCCTATCCCTATCCCTATCCCTATCCCTATCCCTATCCCTATCCCTATCCCTATCCCTATCCCTATCCCTATCCCTATCCCTATCCCTATCCCTATCCCTATCCCTATCCCTATCCCTATCCCTATCCCTTTCCCTAGCCCTCGCCCTCGCCCTCGCCCTCGCCCTAGCCCTAGCCCTAACCCTAACCCTAACCAAAGCCCTAAGCCTAATCCTAGCCCAAGCCCTCGTACTAGCACTAGACCTAAACCTAACCCTATCCCCATCCCTATCCCTATCCCTATCCCTAGCCCTAGCCCTAGCCCTAGCCCTAGCCCCAGCCCTAGGCCTCAGCCTAGCCCTAGCCCTAGCCCTAGCCCTAGCCCTTGCCCTTGCCTTTGCCCTACCCCTACCCCTACCCCTATCCCTATCCCTATCCCTTTCCCTAGCACTTGACCTAGCCCTTGCCCTATCCCTATCCCTATGCCTATCCCTATCCCTATCCCTATCCCTATCCCTATCCCTATCCCTATCCCTATCCCTATCCCTATCCCTATCCCTATGCCTATCCCTATCCCTATCCCTATCCCTTTCCCTATCCCTAGCCCTATCCCTAGCCCTAGCCCTAGCCCTAGCCCTAGCCCTAACCCTAACCCTAACCCTAACTCTAATCTTAACCCTAACCGTACCCCTAAACCTAACCCTAACCCAAACCCTAACCTTAGCCCAGCATTAGTCCGAGCCCGAGCCCGAGCCCTAACCCTCATCCTAACCGTCACGCTCAACATCACCGTCACCGTCACCGTCACCCTAACCCGACCCCTAACCGTAACCCAGCCCGAGCCCGAGCCCGAGACCAAGCCCGAGCCATAGCACTAGCACTAGCCACAGCACTAGCCCTGGCCCTAGCCCTGACGCTAGCCCTAGCACTAGCACTAGCACTTGCCCTAGCCCTAACCCAAACCCTAGCTCTAGCCCTATTCCTATTCCTAGTCCTAAGCCTTTGCCTAGCACTAGCCCTAGCACTAGCCCTAGCCCTAGCCCTAGCCCTAGCACTAGCCTTAACCCTAGCCCAATCCCTAGCCCTAGCCCTAACCCTAGCTGTAGCCCTAAACCTAAGCCTATCCCTAGCCCGAACCCTAGCCCGAACCGTAGCCCAAACCATAACACAAACACTAACACTAACCCTAGCCCTAGCCCTAGCCCTAGCCTTAGCCGTATCCAGAACCCTAACCCTAACCCTACGCCTAACCCTACCGCTAGCCATACCCCTACCCCTACCCCTACACTAACCCTACGGCCCTACCCCTACCCCTACCCGTAGCCCTAAACCTAACCCTAAACCCAGCACTAGCTCTAGCCCTATTCCTAGTTTACTCCAAAACCTAAGCCTAGCCCAAGCCCGAGCCCGAGTCTTAGACCTAGACCTAGACCTAGCCCTAGCATTAGTCGTAGCCCTAGGCCTAGCCCTAACCCTAACCCTAACCCAACCCTAACCCTAACCCTAACCCTAACCCTAACCCTAACCCTAACCCTAACCCTAACCCTAACCCTAACCCTAACCCTAACCCTAACCCTAACCCTAACCCTAACCCTAACCCACCCCAGGCCCTAGCCATAGACATAAAACTAAAGGTAACCTCAGCCCGAGCCGTAAGCCTCACCTTCACCGTCACCCTTGACCTGCCCTGGCTGTAGATGTAGAAATATCCTTAAACCTAACCCTAGACCTAAGCCTAAGCCTAGCCCGAGCCCGAGCCCAAGAACAAGCCCGACACCGACCCCGAGCCCAAGCCCGAGGCCGAGGCCGAGCCCTATCCATATCCCTAGTCGTAGCACTAGGCCTAGGCTTAAACCAAACCCTAGCCCTAGACCTAGACCTAGCCCTAACCCTAGCCATAGCCATAGCCATAGCCATAGCCCACACCCTCACCCTCACCCTCACCCTCACCCTAACGCTAGCTCAGCCCTGGCTCTAGCCCCAGCCCAACCCGTCGCCCTAACTGTAACCGTAACCCTAGCCCTAGCCCTAAGCCTAGCCCTAGCCCTGACGCTAGCCCTAGCCCTAGCACTAGCCCTAGCCCTAGCCCTAACCCAAACCCTAGCTATAGCCATATTCCTATTCCTAGTGCTAAGCCTGTGCCTAGCCCTAGCCCTAACCCTAGCCCTAGCCCTAGCCCTAGCCCTAGCCCTAGCCCTAGCACTAGCACTAGCACTAGCACTAGCACTAGCACTAGCACTAGCCTTAGCCCTAGCCCAATCCCTAGCCCTAGCCCTAGCCCTAACCCTAGTCGTAGCCCTAAACCTAAGCCTATCCCTAGCCCGAACCCTAGCCCAAACCGTAGCCCGAACCATAACACAAACACTAACACTAACCCTAGCCCTAGCCCTAGCCTTAGCCGTATCCAGAACCCTAACCCTACGCCTAACCCTACCGCTACCCCTACCCCATCCCCTACCCCTACCCCTACCCCTACCCCTACCCCTACCCCTACCCCTACCCCTACCCCTACCCCTACCCCTACCCCTACCCCTACCCCTACCCCTACCCCTACCCCTACCCCTGCCCCTACCCCTACCCCTACCCCTACCCTAACCCTACGGCCCTACCCCTACCCCTACCCGTAGCCCTAACCCTAACCCTAAACCCAGCACTAGCTCTAGCCCTATTCCTAGACTTAGTCCAAAGCCTAAGCCTAGCCCAAGCCCGAGCCCGAGTCTTAGACCTAGACCTAGACCTAGCCCTAGCACTACTCGTAGCCCTAGGCCTAGCCCTAACCCTAACCCTAACCCAACCCTAACCCTAACCTTAACCCTAACCCTAACCCTAACCCTAACCCTAACCCTAACCCTAACCCTAACCCTAACCCTAGCCCAAACCCTAACCCTAACCCTAACCCTAACCCTAACCCTAACCCTAACCCTAACCCACCCCAGGCCCTAGCCATAGACATAAAACTAAAGGTAACCTCAGCCCGAGCCGTAAGCCTCACCTTCACCGTCACCCTTGACCTGCCCTGGCTGTAGATGTAGAAATATCCGTAAACCTAACCCTAGACCTAAGCCTAAGCCTAGCCCGAGCCCGAGCCCAAGAACAAGCCCGACACCGACACCGAGCCCAAGCCCGAGCCCGAGCCCGAGCCCAAGCCCTATCCATATCCCTAGTCATAGCACTAGGCCTAGGCGTAAACCAAACCCTAGCCCGAGCCCTAGACCTAGACCTAGCCCTAACCCTAGCCCTAGCCATAGCCATGGCCATAGCCATAGCGCACACCCTCACCCTCACCCTCACCCTAACGCTAGCTCAGCCCTGGCTCTAGCCCCAGCCCAACCCGTCGCCCTAACTCTAACCGTAACCCTAGCCCTAGCCCTAAGCCTAGCCCTAGCCCTAGCCCTAGCCCTAACCCTAGTCCTAGCCCTAGCCCTAGCCCTAGCCCTAGCCCTAACCCTAACCCTAACCCTAACACTAACAGTAACACTAACACTAACACTAACAACACTAACACTAACAACACTAACACTAACACTAACACTAACACTAACACTAACACTAACACTAACACTAACACTAACACTAACAACACTAACACTAACACTAACACTAACACTAACACTAACACTAACCGTACCCCAGCCCTATCCCTATCCCTATCCCTATCCCTATCCCTATTCCTAGCCCTTGCCCTAGCCCTAACCCTAACCCTAACCCTATCCCTATCTCTATCCCTATCCCTATCCCTATCCCTCTCCCTCTCCCTCTCCCTCTCCCTCTCCCTATCCCTATCCCTATCCCTATCCCTTTCCCTAGCCCTCGCCCTCGCCCTAGCCCTAGCCCTAGCCCTCACCCTCACCCTCGCCCTAGCCCTAACCCTAACCCTAACCAAAGCCCTAAGCCTAATCCTAGCCCAAGCCCTCGTACTAGCACTAGGCCTAAACCTAAACCTAACCCTATCCCTATCACTAGCCCTATCCCTATCCCTAGCCCTAGCCCTAGCCCTAGCCCTAGCCCTAGCCCTAGCCCTACCCCTAGCCCTAGCCCTTTCCCTAGCCCTAGCCCTAGCCCTAGCCCTTACCCTTACCCTAGCCCTAACCCTAACCCTAACCCTAACCCTAACCCTATCCCTATCCCTATCCCTATCCCTATCCCTATCCCTATCCCTATCCCTATCCCTATCTCTATCCCTATCCCTATCCCTATCCCTATCCCTATCCCTATCCCTATCCCTATCCCTTTCCCTAGCCCTAGCCCTAGCCCTAGCCCTAGCCCTCGCCCTAGCCCTAGCCCTAGCCCTAGGCCTAGCCCTAGCCCTAACCCTCTCACTCACCCACACCCTAGCTCAGCCCTAGCTCGAGATCTAGCCAAACCCGTAGCCCTAACCCTAACCCTAACCAAAGCCCTAAGCCTAATCCTAGCCCAAGCCCTCGTACTAGCACTAGGCCTAAACCTAAACCTAAACCTAACACTATCCCTATCCCTATCCCTATCCCTAGCCCTAGCCCTAGCCCTAACCCTAACCCTAACCAAAGCCCTAAGCCTAATCCTAGCCCAAGCCCTCGTACTAGCACTAGGCCTAAACCTAAACCTAACCCTAGCCCTAGCCCTAGCCCTAGCCCTAGCCCTAGCCCTAGCCCTAGCCCTAGCCCTAGCCCTAGCCCTAACCCTCTCACTCACCCACAACCTAGCTCAGCCCTAGCTCTAGATCTAGCCAAACCCGTAGCCCTAACCCTAGACCTAGCCCTAGCCCTAAGCCTAGCCCTAGCCCTAGCCCTAGCCCTAGACCTTGCCCTACACCTAGACCTACCCCTACACCTATCCCTATCCCTTTCCCTAGCCCTAGCCCTAGCCCTTGCCCTATCCCTATCCCTATCCCTATCCCTATCCCTATCCCTATCCCTATCCCTATCCCTATCCCTATCCCTATCCCTATCCCTATCCCTATCCCTATCCCTATCCCTTTCCCTATCCCTATCCCTATCCCTATCCCTAGCCCTAACCCTAACCCTAACAAAACCCTAACTCTAATCTTAACCCTAACCGTACCCCTAAACCTAACCATAACCCAAACCCTAACCTTAGCCCAGCATTAGTCCGAGCCCGAGCCCGAGCCCTAACCCTCATCCTAACCGTCACGTTCAACATCACCGTCACCGTCACCCTCACCCTAACCCGACCCATAACCGTAACCCAGCACGAGCCCAAGCACGAGCCCAAGCCCAAGCCATAGCACTAGCACTAGCACTAGCCGCAGCACTTGCCCTGGCCCTAGCCCTGACGCTAGCCCTAGCCCTAGCACTAGCCCTAGCCCTAGCCCTAACCCAAACCCTAGCTCTAGCCCTATTCCTATTCCTAGTGCTAAGCCTGTGCCTAGCCCTAGCCCTAGCCCTAGGACTAGCACTAGCACTAGCACTAGCCTTAGCCCTAGCCCAATCCCTAGCCCTAGCCCTAACCCTAGTCGTAGCCCTAAACCTAAGCCTATCCCTAGCCCAAACCCTAGCCCAAACCGTAGCCCGAACCATAACACAAACACTAACACTAACCCTAGCCCTAGCCCTAGCCCTAGCCTTACCCGTATCCAGAACCCTAACCCTAACCCTACGCCTAACCCTACCGCTACCCCTACCCCTTCCCCTACCCCTACCACTACCCCTACCACTACCAATACCCCTACCCCTACCCCTACCCCTACCCCTACACTAACCCTACGGCCCTACCCCTACCCCTACCCGTAGCCCTAACCCTAACCCTAAACCCAGCACTAGCTCTAGCCCTATTCCTAGTCTTAGTCCAAAGCCTAAGCCTAGCCCAAGCCCGAGCCCGAGTCTTAGACCTAGACCTAGACCTAGACCTAGCACTAGTCGTAGCCCTAGGCCTAGCCCTAACCCTAACCCTAACCCTAGCCCTAACCCTAACCCTAACCCAACCCTAACCCTAACCCTAACCCTAACCCTAACCCTAACCCACCCCAGGCCCTAGCCATAGACATAAAACTAAAGGTAACCTCAGCCCGAGCCGTAAGCCTCACCTTCACCGTCACCCTTGACCTGCCCTGGCTGTAGATGTAGAAATATCCGTAAACCTAACCCTAGACCTAAGCCTAAGCCTAGCCCGAGCCCAAGAACAAGCCCGACACCGACACCGAGCCCAAGCCCGAGCCCGAGCCCGAGCCCTATCCATATCCCTAGTCGTAGCACTAGGCCTAGGCGTAAACCAAACCCTAGCCCTAGCCCTAGCCCTAGCCCTAACCCTAGCCATAGCCATAGCCATAGCCATAGCCACAGCCCACACTCTCACCCTCACCCTCACCCTAACGCTAGCTCAGCCCTGGCTCTAGCCCCAGCCCAACCCGTCGCCCTAACCGTAACCGTAACCCTAACCCTAGCCCTAGCCCTAAGCCTAGCCCTAGCCCTAGCCCTAGCCCTAGCCCTAGCCCTAGCCCTAACCCTAACCCTAACCCTAACCCTAGCACTAGCACTAGCCGTACCCCAGCACTAGCCCTAACCCTGGCCCTAAAACCTAACCCTAAACCTAAACCCTAACCCTACGACTAGCACTAGCCCAATCCTAACCTTAAGCTTAACCCTACCCTAGCTCTAGCCCCAGCCCTAGCCCTCGGAATACGCCTAGCCTAGCCCTAGCCCTAGAAGTAGTCCTAGTCCTAGTCCTAGTCCTAACCCTAACCCTAACCCTAGCCCAGCCCTAACCCTAGTGCTAGCGCTAACGCAAACGCTAACCCTAACCCTAACCCTAACCCTAACCCTAACCCTAACCCTAACCCTAACCCTAACCCTAACCCTAAACCTAAACCTAAACCTAAACCTAAACCTAAACCTAAACCTAGCCGAAGCCCAAGACCTAGCCTTAAGCCTAACCGTAACCCTCGCCCTAACCCTAGCCCTAGCCCTATCGCTAGTCGTAGAACAACGCCTAGACCTAAACCAAACCCTAACCCTATCCCTATCCCTATCCCTAACCCTAGCCCTAGCCCTAGCCCTAGCCCTAGCCCAAACCCTAGCCCTAGCCCTCACCCTAGCCCTAGCCCTAGCCCTAACCCTCACCCTAACCTAAACCCTAACCCTAACCGTAACCCTAACCCTAACCCTAACCCTAACCCTAACCCTAACCCTAACCCAAACCCTAACCCTAACCCTAACACTAACACTAACACTAACACTAACACTAACATTAACACTAAAACTAAAACTAACACTAACACTAACACTAACACTAACACTAACACTAACACTAACACTAACACTAACACTAGCCCTAGCACTAGCTCTAGCCCAAGCCCTAGCCCTAGCCCTAATACTAAACCACACATTCTCCCTAACCCTATCCTTAGCCAAAAACCTAACCGTAACCCTAAACCTAGCCCTAACCCGAGCACTAGACGTAACAGTAACCCTCACATTCACCCTAAACCTCACCCTAGCGCTGGCCTGGCCCTAGTCCTAGGAATAGCCCTAACACTAACCCTAACCAAAGCCCTAATCCTAATCCTAGCCCAAGCCCGAACCCGACCGCAAGCCTAAGCCCAAGCCCTAGCCCAAGCCCTCGTAGTAGAACTAGGCCAAGGCCTAAACCTAACCCTATCCCTATCCCTATCCCTATCCCTATCCCTATCCCTATCCCTATCCCTATCCCTATCCCTATCCCTATCCCTATCCCTATCCCTATCCCTATCCCTATCCCTATCCCTAACCCTAGCCCTAGCCCTAGCCCTAGCCCTAGCCCTAGCCCTAGCCCTAACCCTCTCACTCTCCCACACCCTAGCTCACCCCTGGCTCTAGATCTAGGCAAACCCGTAGCCCTAACCCTAGCCCTAGCCCTAGGAGTAAGCCTATCCCTATCCCTATCCCTATCCCTATCACTTTCCCTAGCCCTAGCCCTAGCCCTAGCCCTAGCCCTAACCCTAACCCTAAACCAACCCTTATCTTAACCCTAACCGTACCCCTAAACCTAACCCTAACCCAAACCCTAACTTTAGCCCAGCATTAGCCCTAGCCCTAGCCTTAGCCCTTACACTCATCCTAACCGTCACGCTCACCGTCACCCTCACCCTCACCCTATCCCGACCCCTAACCGTAACCCAGCCCGAGCCCGAGCCCAAGCCCTAGAACTAGCACTACCACTAGCACTAGCCTCAGCACTAGCACTAGCACTAGCCCTGACGCTAGCCCTAGCCCTAGCACTAGCACTAGCACTAGCCCTAACCCAAACCCTAGCTCTAGCCCTATTCCTATATCTAGTCCTAAGCCTCTGCCTAGCCTTAGCCCTAGCCCTAGCCCTAGCCCTAGCCCTAGCCCTAGACCTAGACCTAGACCTAGACCTAGACCTAGACCTAGCACTAGCCTTAGCCCAAGCGCAAGCCCTAGCCCTAGCCCTAGCCCTAGCCCTAACCCTAGTCATAGCCCTAAACCTAAGCCTATCCCTAGCCCGAACCCTAGCCCAAACCGTAGCCCGAACCATAACACAAACACTAACACTAACACTAACCCTAGCCCTAGCCCTAGCCTTAGCCCTAGCCATAGCCGTATCCATAACCCTAACCCTAACCCTAACCCTACCGCTACCCCTACCCCTACCCCTTCCCATACCCCTACCACGACCCCTACCCCTACCCCTACCCTAACCCTATGGCCCTACACCTAACCCTAGCCCTAGCCCTAACCCTAGTCGTAGCCCTAAACCTAAGCCTATCCCTAGCCCGAACCCTAGCCCAAACCGTAGCCCGAACCATAACACAAACACTAACACTAACCCTAGCCCTAGCCCTAGCCCTAGCCTTACCCGTATCCAGAACCCTAACCCTAACCCTACGCCTAACCCTACCGCTACCCCTACCCCTTCCCCTACCCCTACCACTACCCCTACCACTACCAATACCCCTACCCCTACCCCTACCCCTACACTAACCCTACGGCCCTACCCCTACCCCTACCCGTAGCCCTAACCCTAACCCTAAACCCAGCACTAGCTCTAGCCCTATTCCTAGTCTTAGTCCAAAGCCTAAGCCTAGCCCAAGCCCGAGCCCGAGTCTTAGACCTAGACCTAGACCTAGACCTACCACTAGTCGTAGCCCTAGGCCTAGCCCTAACCCTAACCCTAACCCTAGCCCTAACCCTAACCCTAACCCAACCCTAACCCTAACCCTAACCCTAACCCTAACCCTAACCCACCCCAGGCCCTAGCCATAGACATAAAACTAAAGGTTACCTCAGCCCGAGCTGTAAGCCTCACCTTCACCGTCACCCTTGACCTGCCCTGGCTGTAGATGTAGAAATATCCGTAAACCTAACCCTAGACCTAAGCCTAAGCCTAGCCCGAGCCCGAGCCCAAGAACAAGCCCGACACCGACCCCGAGCCCAAACCCGAGCCCGAGCCCGAGCCCTATCCATATCCCTAGTCGTAGCACTAGGCCTAGGCGTAAACCAAACCCTAGCCCTAGCCCTAGCCCTAGCCCTAGCCCTAACCCTAGGCCTAGCCCTAGCCATAGCCATAGCCATAGCCCACACTCTCACCCTCACCCTCACCCTAACGCTAGCTCAGCCCTGGCTCTAGCCCCAGCCCAACCCGTCGCCCTAACCGTAACCGTAACCCTAGCCCTAGCCCTAGCCCTAAGCCTAGCCCTAGCCCTAGCCCTAGCCCTAGCCCTAACCCTAACCCTAACCCTAACCCTAGCACTAGCACTAGCCGTACCCCAGCCCTAGCCCTAACCCTGGCCCTAAAACCTAACCCTAAACCTAAACCCTAACCCTACGACTAGCACTAGCCCAATCCTAACCTTAAGCTTAACCCTACCCTAGCTCTAGCCCCAGCCCTAGCCCTCGGAATACGCCTAGCCTAGCCCTAGCCCTAGAAGTAGTCCTAGTCCTAGTCCTAACCCTAACCCTAACCCTAGCCCAGCCCTAACCCTAGTACTAGCGCTAACGCAAACGCTAACCCTAACCCTAACCCTAACCCTAACCCTAAACCTAAACCTAAACCTAAACCTAAACCTAAACCTAAACCTAAACCTAGCCGAAGCCCAAGACCTAGCCTTAAGCCTAACCCTAACCCTCGCCCTAACCCTAGCCCTATCCCTATCGCTAGTCGTAGAACTACGCCTAGACCTAAACCAAACCCTAACCCTATCCCTATCCCTATCCCTAACCCTAGCCCTAGCCCTAGCCCTAGCCCTAGCCCTAGCCCAAACCCTAGCCCTAGCCCTAACCCTAGCCCTAGCCCTAGCCCTAGCCCTAACCCTCACCCTAACCTAAACCCTAACCCTAACCGTAACCCTAACCCTAACCCTAACCCTAACCCTAACCCTAACCCTAACCCTAACCCAAACCCTAACCCTAACCCTAACACTAACACTAACACTAACACTAACATTAACACTAAAACTAAAACTAACACTAACACTAACACTAACACTAGCCCTAGCACTAGCTCTAGCCCAAGCCCTAGCCCTAGCCCTAATACTAAACCACACATTCTCCCTAACCCTATCCTTAGCCCTAAACCTAACCGTAACCCTAAAGCTAGCCCTAACCCGAGCACTAGACGTAACAGTAACCCTCACATTCACCCTAAACCTCACCCTAGCGCTGGCCTGGCCCTAGTCCTAGGAATAGCCCTAACACTAACCCTAACCAAAGCCCTAATCCTAATCCTAGCCCAAGCCCGAACCCGACCGCAAGCCTAAGCCCAAGCCCTAGCCCAAGCCCTCGTAGTAGAACTAGGCCAAGGCCTAAACCTAACCCTAACCCTATCCCTATCCCTATCCCTATCCCTATCCCTATCCCTATCCCTAACCCTAGCCCTAGCCCTAGCCCTAGCCCTACCCTAGTCCTAACCCAAACCCTACCTCTAGCCCAATTCCTAGTACTAAGCCTGTGCCTAGCCCTAGCCCTAGCCCTAGACCTAGCCCTAGCCCTAGCACTAGCACTAGCACTAGCACTAGCCTTAGCCCTAGCCTTAGCCTTAGCCCTAGCCCTAGCCCTAACCCTAGTCATAGCCCTAAACCTAAGCCTATCCCTAGCCCGAACCCTAGCCCAAACCGTAGCCCGAAACCTAACACAAACACTAACACTAACCCTAGCCCTAGCCCTAGCCCTAACCTTAGCCGTATCCAGAACCCTAACCCTAACCCTACCGCTACCCCTACCCCTACCCCTTCCCCAACCCCTACCCCTACCCCTACCCCTACCCCTACCCCTACCCCTACCCTAACCCTACGGCCCTACCCCTACCCCTACCCGTAGCCCTAACCCTACCCCTAAAACCAACACTACCAATAGCCCGATTCCTAGTCTTAGTCCAAAGCCTAAGCCGAGCCCGAGCCCGAGCACGAGCACGAGCCGTAAGCCTAACCCTAGCCGTAGCCCTAGCCCTAGCCCTAGCCCTAGACGTAACCCTAGCCCTAGCCCTAGCCCTAGCCCTAGCCCTAACCCTCTCACTCACCCACACTCTAGCTCAGCCCTGGCTCTAGATCTAGCCAAACCCGTAGCCCTATCCCTATCCCTATCCCTATCCCTATCCCTATCCCTATCCCTATCCCTATCCCTATCCCTAGCCCTAGCCCTAGCCCTAGCCCTAGCCCTAGCCCTAGCCCTAGCCCTAGCCCTAGCCCTAGCCCTAGCCCTAGCCCTAGCCCTAGCCCTATTCCTTGCCCTAGCCCTAGCCCTAGCCCTAGCCCTAACCCTCTCACTCACCCACACCCTAGATCAGCCCTGGCTCTAGATCTAGCCAAACCCGTAGCCCTAACCCTAGCCCTAGCCCTAGCCCTAAGCCTAGCCCTAGCCCTAGCCCTAGCCCTTGCCCTTGCCCTTGCCCTATCCCTACCCCTAACCCTATCCCTATCCCTATCCCTTTCCCTAGCCCTAGCACTAGCCCTAGCCCTTGCCCTATCCCTATCCTTATCCCTATCCCTATCCCTATCCCTATCCCTATCCCTATCCCTATCCCTATCCCTATCCCTATCCCTATCCCTTGCCCTAGCCCTAGCCCTAGCCCTAGCCCTAGCCCTAGCCCTAGCCCTAACCCTAACCCTACCCCTAAATCTAATCTTAACCCTAACCGTACTCCTAACCCTAACCCTAACCCAAACCCTAACCTTAGCCCAGCATTAGTCCGAGCCTGAGCCCGAGCCCTAACCCTCATCCTAACCGTCACCATCAACCTCACCGTCACCCTCACCCTCACCCTAACCCGACCCCTAACATTAACCCAGCCCGAGCCCGAGCCCGAGCCCAAGCCCGAGCCATAGCACTAGCACTACCACTAGCCGCAGCACTAGCCCTGGCGCTAGCACTGACGCTAGCCCTAGCCCGAGCACTAGCCCTAGACCTAGCCCTAACCCAAACCCTAGCTCTAGCCCTATTTCTATTCCTAGTCCTAAGCCTGTGCCTAGCCCTAGCACTAGCACTAGCCCTAGCACTAGCACTAGCACTAGCACTAGCCTTAGCCCTAACCCAAGCCCTAGCCCTAGCCCTAACCCTAACCCTAGTCGTAGCCCTAAACCTAAGCCTATCCCTAGCCCGAACCCTAGCCCAAACCGTAGCCCGAACCATAACACAAACACTAACACTAACCCTAGCCCTAGCCCTAGCCTTAGCCATATCCAGAACCCTAACCCTAACCCTAACCCGAACCTGAACCCGAACCCGAACCCGAACCCGAACCCGAACCCGAACCCGAACCCTACCGCTACACCTACCGCTACCCCTACCCCTTCCCCTACACCTACCCCTACCCCTACCCCTACACCTACCCCTACCCCTACCCCTACCCCTACCCCTACCCGTAGCCCTAACCCTACCCCTAAACCCAACACTACCAATAGCCCTATTCCTAGTCTTAGTCCAAAGCCTAAGCCGAGCCACAGCCCGAGCCTGAGCGTTAGACCTAGCCCTAGCCCTAGCCCTAGCCCTAGCCCTAGCCCTAGCCCTAGTCATAGCCCTAGCCCTAGCACTAGCACTAGCACTAGCACTAGCCGTAGCCCTAGCCCTAGCCCTAGCCCTAGCCCTAGCCCTAGCCCTAGCCCTAGCCCTAGCCCTAACCCTAGTCGTAGCCCTAAACCTAAGCCTATCCCTAGCCCGAACCCAAGCCCAAACCATAGCCCGAAACCTAACACAAACACTAACACTAACCCTACCCCTAGCCCTAGCCCTAGCCTTAGCCGTATCCAGAACTCTAACCCTAACCCTAACCCTACCGCTACCCCTACCCCTACCCCTTCCCCAACCCCTACCCCTTCCCCAACCCCTACCCCTAACCCTAACCCTACCCCTACCCCTAACCCTACCCCTACCCCTACCCTAACTCTACGGCCCTACCCCTACCCCTACCCGTAGCCCTAACCCTACCCCTAAACCCAACACTACCAATAGCCCTATTCCTAGTCTTAGTCCAAAGGCTAAGCCGAGCCCGAGCCCGAGCCGTAAGCCTAACCCTAGCCGTAGACCTAGACCTAGCCCTAGACGTAACCCTAGCCCTAGCCCTAGCCCTAGCCCTAGCCCTAACCCTCTCACTCACCCACACCCTACCTCAGCCCTGGCTCTAGATCTAGCCAAACCCGTAGCCCTATCCCTATCCCTATCCCTATCCCTTGCCCTATCCCTATCCCTATCCCTAACCCTATCCCTAGCCCTAGCCCTAGCCCTAGCCCTAGCCCTAACCCTCTCACTCACCCACACCCTAGCTCAACCCTGGCTCTAGATCTAGCCAAACCCGTAGCCCTAACCCTAGCCCTAGCCCTAGCCCTAAGCCTAGCCCTAGCCCTAGCCCTTGTCCTTGCCCTAGCCCTAGCCCTACCCCTACCCCTAAGCCTATCCCTATCCCTATCCCTATCCCTATCCCTATCCCTATCCCTATCCCTATCCCTATCCCTATCCCTTTCCCTAGCCCTAGCCCTAGCCCTAGCCCTAGCCCTAGCCCTAGCCCTAACCCTAACCCTAACCCTAACTCTAATCTTAACCCTAACCGTACTCCTAAACCTAACCCTAACCCAAACCCTAACCTTAGCCCAGCATTAGTCCGAGCCTGAGCCCGAGCCCTAACCCTCATCCTAACCGTCACCCTCAACCTCTCCGTCACCCTCACCCTCACCCGACCCCTAACCGTAACCCACCCCGAGCCCGAGCCCGAGCCCAAGCCCAAGCCCGAGCCATAGCACTAGCACTACCACTAGCCGCAGCACTAGCCCTGGCGCTAGCACTGACGCTAGCCCTAGCCCGAGCACTAGCCCTAGCCCTAACCCAAACCCTAGCTCTAGCCCTATTCCTATTCCTAGTCCTATGCCTGTGCCTAGCCCTAGCCCTAGCCCTAGCCCTAGCCCTAGCACTAGCCTTAGCCCTAACCCAAGCCCTAGCCCTAGCCCTAACCCTAACCCTAGTCGTAGCCCTAAACCTAAGCCTATCCCTAGCCCGAACCCTAGCCCAAACCGTAGCCCGAACCATAACACAAACACTAACACTAACCCTTGCCCTAGCCCTAGCCTTAGCCATATCCAGAACCCTAACCCTAACCCTAACCCTAACCCTAACCCGAACCCGAACCCGAACCCTACCGCTACCCCTACCCCTACCCCTACCCCTTCCCCTACCCCTACCCCTACCCCTACCCCTACCCCTACCCTAACCCTACGGCCCTACCCCTACCCCTACCCGTAGCCCTAACCCTACCCCTAAACCCAACACTACCAATAGCCCTATTCCTAGTCTTAGTCCAAAGCCTAAGCCGAGCCCGAGCCCGAGCCCGAGCGTTAGACCTAGCCCTAGCCCTAGCCCTAGCCCTAGCCCTAGTCATAGCCCTAGCCCTAGCCCTAGCCCTAGCCCTAACTCTAACCCTAACCCTAACCCTAACCCTAACCCTAGCCCTAACCCTAACCCTAACCCTAACCCTAACCCTAACCCTAACCCTAACCCTAAACCTAAACCTAAACCTAAACCTAAACCTAAACCTAACCCTAACCCACCCCACGCCCTAGCCATAGCCATAACTCTAAAGGTAACCCAAGCCCGAGCCCGAGCCCGAGCCGTAAGCCTAACCGTAGCCGTAGCCCTAGCCCTAGCCCTAGCCGTAACCCTAGCCGTAGCCCCAGCCCTAGCCCTAGCCCTAGTCGTAGCCCTAGCCCTAGCCCTAACCCTAACCCTAACCCTAACCCTAACGGTAACCCTAACCCTAACCCTAACCCTAACACTAACACTAACATTAGCCCTAGCCCTAGCCCTAGCCCTAGCCCTAGCCCAAGCCCTAGCCCTAGCCCTAATACTAAACCACACATTCTCCCTAACCCTATCCTTAGCCCTAAACCTAACCATAACCCTAAACCTAGCCCTAACCCGAGCACTAGTCGTAACAGTAACCCTCACATTCACCCTAAACCTCACCCTAGCCCTGGCGTGGCCCTAGTCCTAGGAAGAGCCCTAACCCTAACCCTAACCAAAAACCTAAGCCTAATCCTAACCCAAGCCCGAACCCGAGCATAAGCCCAAGCCCAAGCCCTAGCCCAAGCCCTCGTAGTTGCACTAGGCCTAGGCCTAAACCTAACCCTATCCCTATCCCTATCCCTATCCCTATCCCTATCCCTATCCCTATCCCTAGCCCTAACCCTAGCCCTAGCCCTAGCCCTAGGCCTAGCCGTAGCCCTAGCCCTAGCCCTAGCCCTAGCCCTAGCCCTAGCCCTCTCACTCAACCACACCCTAGCTCAGCCCTGGCTCTAGATCTAGCCAAACCCGTAGCCCTAACCCTAGCCCTAGCCCTAGCCCTAGCCCTAAGCCTAGCCCTACCCCTACCCCTACCCCTACCCCTACCACTACCCCTACCCCTACCCCTATCCCTATCCCTATCCCTATCCCTATCCCTATCCCTATCCCTATCCCTATCCCTATCCCTATCCCTATCGCTTTCCCTAGCCCTAGCCCTAGCCCTAGCCCTAGCCCTAGCCCTAACCCTAACCCTAACCCTAACCCTAACCCTAACCCTAACCCTAAACCTAAACCTAAACCTAAACCTAAACCTAATCTTAACCCGAACCGTACCCCTAAACCTAACCCTAACCCAAACCCTAACCTTAGCCCAGCATTAGCCCTAGCCCTAGCCCTAGCCCTAACCCTCATCCTAACCGTCACCCTCACCCTCACCGTCGCCCTCACCCTCACCCTAACCCGACCCCTAACCGTAACCCAGCCCGAGCCCGAGCCTGAGCCCGAGCACTAGCACTAGCACTAGCCGCAGCACTAGCCCTAGCCCTAGCCCTGACGCTAGCCCTAGCCCTAGCCCTAGCCCTAGCACTAGCCCTAGCACTAGCCCAAACCGTAGCTCTAGCCCTATTCCTATTCCTAGTCCTAAGCCTGTGCCTAGCCCTAGCCCTAACCCTAGCCCTACCACTAGCACTAGCCCTAGCACTAGCACTAACACTAGCACTAGCACTAGCACTAGCACTAGCAGTAGCCTTAGCCCTAGCACAAGCCCTAGCCCTAGCCCTAACCCTAGTCGTAGCCCTGAACCTAAGCCTATCCCTAGCCCGAACCCTAGCCCAAATCGTAGCCTGAACCATCACACAAACACTAACACTAACCCTAGCCCTAGCCCTAGCCCTAATACTAAACCTCACCTTCTCCCTAACCCTATCCTTAGCCCTAAACCTAACCCTAACCCTAAACCTAGCCCTAACCCGAGCACTAGACATAACAGTAACCCTCACATTCACCCTAAACCTCACCCTCGCCCTGGCCTGGCCCTCGTCCTAGGAATAGCCCTAATACTAACACTAACCAAAGCCCTAAGCCTAATCCTAGCCCAAGCCCGAACCCGACCACAAGCCTAAGCCCAAGCCCTAGCCCAAGCCCTCGTAGTAGCACTAGGCCAAGGCCTAAACCTAACCCTATCCCTATCCCTATCCCTATCCCTATCCCTATCCCTATCCCTATCCCTATCCCTATCCCTATCCCTATCCCTATCCCTATCCCTATCCCTAACCCTATCACTAGCCCTAGCCCTAGCCCTAGCCCTAGCCCTAGCCCTAGCCCTAGCCCAAGCCCTAGCCCTAGCCCTAATACTAAACCACACATTCTCCCTAACCCTATCCTTAGCCCTAAACCTAACCGTAACCCTAAACCTAGCCCTAACCCGAGCACTAGTCGTAACAGTAACCCTCACATTCACCCTAAACCTCACCCTAGCCCTGGCGTGGCCCTAGTCCTAGGAAGAGCCCTAACCCTAACCCTAACCAAAAACCTAAGCCTAATCCTAACCTAAGCCCGAACCCGAGCATAAGCCCAAGCCCAAGCCCTAGCCCAAGCCCTCGTAGTTGCACTAGGCCTAGGCCTAAACCTAACCCTATCCCTATCCCTATCCCTATCCCTATCCCTATCCCTATCCCTAGCCCTAACCCTAGCCCTAGCCCTAGGCCTAGCCGTAGCCCTAGCCCTAGCCCTAGCCCTAGCCCTAGCCCTAGCCCTAGCCCTCTCACTCAACCACACCCTAGCTCAGCCCTGGCTCTAGATCTAGCCAAACCCGTAGCCCTAACCCTAGCCCTAGCCCTAGCCCTAGCCCTAAGCCTAGCCCTACCCCTACCCCTACCCCTACCACTACCCCTACCCCTACCCCTATCCCTATCCCTATCCCTATCCCTATCCCTATCCCTATCCCTATCCCTATCACTTTCCCTAGCCCTAGCCCTAGCCCTAGCCCTAGCCCTAACCCTAACCCTAACCCTAACCCTAACCCTAAACCTAAACCTAAACCTAAACCTAAACCTAAACCTAAACCTAAACCTAAACCTAATCTTAACCCGAACCGTACCCCTAAACCTAACCCTAACCCAAACCCTAACCTTAGCCCAGCATTAGCCCTAGCCCTAGCCCTAGCCCTAACCCTCATCCTAACCGTCACCCTCACCCTCACCGTCGCCCTCACCCTCACCCTAACCCGACCCCTAACCGTAACCCAGCCCGAGCCCGAGCCTGAGCCCGAGCACTAGCACTAGCACTAGCCGCAGCACTAGCCCTAGCCCTAGCCCTGACGCTAGCCCTAGCCCTAGCCCTAGCACTAGCCCTAGCACTAGCCCAAACCGTAGCTCTTGCCCTATTCCTATTCCTAGTCCTAAGCCTGTGCCTAGCCCTAGCCCTAACCCTAGCCCTACCACTAGCACTAGCCCTAGCACTAGCACTAACACTAGCACTAGCACTAGCACTAGCACTAGCAGTAGCCTTAGCCCTAGCACAAGCCCTAGCCCTAGCCCTAACCCTAATCGTAGCCCTGAACCTAAGCCTATCCCTAGCCCGAACCCTAGCCCAAATCGTAGCCTGAACCATCACACAAACACTAACACTAACCCTAGCCCTAGCCCTAACCCTAATACTAAACCTCACCTTCTCCCTAACCCTATCCTTAGCCCTAAACCTAACCCTAACCCTAAACCTAGCCCTAACCCGAGCACTAGACATAACAGTAACCCTCACATTCACCCTAAACCTCACCCTCGCCCTGGCCTGGCCCTCGTCCTAGGAATAGCCCTAATACTAACACTAACCAAAGCCCTAAGCCTAATCCTAGCCCAAGCCCGAACCCGACCACAAGCCTAAGCCCAAGCCCTAGCCCAAGCCCTCGTAGTAGCACTAGGCCAAGGCCTAAACCTAACCCTATCCCTATCCCTATCCCTATCCCTATCCCTATCCCTATCCATATCCCTATCCCTATCCCTATCCCTATCCCTATCCCTATCCCTATCCCTATCCCTAACCCTATCACTAGCCCTAGCCCTAGCCCTAGCCCTAGCCCTAGCCCTAGCCCTAGCCCTAGCCTTAGCCCTAGCCCTAGCCCTAGCCCTAGCCCTAGCCCTAACCCTAACCCTCTCACTCACCCACACCCTAGCTCACCCCTGGCTCTAGATCTAGGCAAACCCGTAGGCCTAACCCTAGCCCTAGCCCTAGGAGTAAGCCTAGCCGTAGCCCTATCCCTATCCCTATCCCTATCCCTATCCCTATCCCTATCCCTATCCCTATCCCTATCCCTATCCCTATCCCTATCCCTATCCCTATCCCTAGCCCTAGCCCTAGCCCTAGCCCTAGCCCTAGCCCTAGCCCTAGCCCTAGCCCTAGCCCTTTCCCTAGCCCTAGCCCTAGCCCTAGCCCTAGCCCTAGCCCTAACCCTAACCCTAACCCTAAACCAACCCTTATCTTAACCCTAACCGTACCCCTAAACCTAAACCTAACCCAAACCCTAACTTTAGCCCAGCATTAGCCCTAGCCCTAGACTTAGCCCTAACACTCATCCTAACCGTCACCCTCACCGTCACCCTCACCCTCACCCTATCCCGACCCCTAACTGTAACCCAGCCCGAGCCCGAGCCCGAGCCCAAGCCCTAGCACTAGCACTAGCACTAGCCTCAGCACTAGCCCTAGCCCTAGCCCTGACGCTAGCCCTAGCACTAGCACTAGCACTAGCACTAGCACTAGCCCTAACCCAAACCCTAGCTCTAGCCCTATTCCTATTCCTATTCCTAAGCCTGTGCCTAGCCTTAGCCCTAGCCCTAGCCCTAGCCCTAGCCCTAGCCCTAGCACTAGCACTAGCACTAGCACTAGCCTTAGCCCAAGCACAAGCCCTAGCCCTAGCCCTAGCCCAAGCCCGAGCCCGAGCCCTAACCCTAGTCATAGCCCTAAACCTAAGCCTATCCCTAGCCCGAACCCTAGCCCAAACCGTAGCCCGACCCATAACACAAACACTAACACTAACCCTAGCCCTAGCCCTAGCCTTAGCCATAGCCATAGCCATATCCATAACCCTAACCCTAACCCTAACCCTACCGCTACCCCTACCCCTACCCCTTCCCATACCCCTACCACGACCCCTACCCCTACCCCTACCCCTACCCTAACCCTACGGCCCTACACCTAACCCTAGCCCTAGCCCTAACCCTAGCCCTAAACCCAACACTAGCTCTAGACCTATTCCTGGTCTTAGTCCAAAGCCTAAGCCTAGCCCGAGCCCGAGCCCGAGCCCGAGCCTTAGACCTAGCCCTAGCCCTAGCCCTAACACTAGTCGTAGCCCTAGGCCTAGCCCTAACCCTAACCCTAACCCTAACCCTAACCCTAACCTTGACCCTAACCCTAACCCTAACCCTAACCCTAACCCTAACCCTAACCCTAACCCTAACCCTAACCCTACCCCGACCCCTACCCTAACCCTACGGCCCTACACCTAACCCTAGCCCTAGCCCTAACCCTAGCCCTAAACCCAACACTAGCTCTAGCCCTATTCCTGGTCTTAGTCCAAAGCCTAAGCCTAGCCCTAGCCCTAGCCCTAGCCCTAGCCTTAACCCTAGCCGTAGCCCCAGCCCGAACCCGAGCCCTAGTCGTAGCCCTAGCCCTAGCCCTAACCCTAACCCTAACCCTAACCCTAACCCTAACCCTAACCCTAACCCTAACCCTAACCCTAACCCTAACCCTAACACTAACACTAACACTAACACTAGCCCTAGCCCTAGCTCTAGCCCAAGCCCTAGCCCTAGCCCTAGCCCTAGCCCTAATACTAAACCACACATTCTCCCGAACCCTATCCTTAGCCCTAAACCTAACCGTAACCCTAAACCTAGCCCTAACCCGAGCACTAGTCGTAACAGTAACCCTCACATTCACCCTAAACCTCACCCTAGCCCTGGCGTGGCCCTAGTCCTAGGAAGAGCCCTAACCCTAACCCTAACCAAAGCCCTAAGCCTAAACTTAGCCCAAGCCCGAACCCGAGCATAAGCCCAAGCCCAAGCCCTAGCCCAAGCCCTCGTAGTTGCACTAGGCCTAGGCCTAAACCTAACCCTATCCATATCCCTATCCCAATCCCTATCCCTAACCCTAGCCCTAGGCCTAGCCGTAGTCCTAGCCCTAGCCCTAGCCCTAGCCCTAGCCCTAGCCCTCTCACTCACCCACACCCTAGCTCAGCCCTGGCTCTAGATCTATCCAAACGCGTAGCCCTAAACCTAGCCCTAGCCCTAGCCCTAAGCCTAGCCCTACCCCTACCCCTACCCCTACCCCTACCCCTACCCCTACCCCTACCCCTACCCCTACCCCTACCCCTACCCCTACCCCTACCCCTACCCCTATCCCTATCCCTATCCCTATCCCTATCCCTATCCCTATCACTTTCCCTAGCGCTAGCCCTAGCCCTAGCCCTAGCCCTAACCCTAACCCTAACCCTAAACCTAAACCTAAACCTAAACCTAATCTTAACCCGAACCGTACCCCTAAACCTAAACCTAACCCAAACCCTAACCTTAGCCCAGCATTAGCCCTAGCCCTAGCCCTAACCCTCATCCTAACCGTCACCCTCACCCTCACCGTCGCCCACACCCTCACCCTAACCCGACCCCTAACTGTAACCCAGCCCGAGCCCGAGCCTGAGCCCGAGCACTAGCACTAGCACTAGCACTAGCCGCAGCACTAGCCCTAGCCCTAGCCCTGACGCTAGCCCTAGCCCTAGCCCTAGCACTAGCCCTAACCCAAACCCTAGCTCTAGCCCTATTCCTATTCCTAGTCCTAAGCCTGTGCCTAGCCCTAACCCTAACCCTAGCACTAGCACTAGCACTAGCACTAGCACTAGCACTAGCACTAGCACTAACACTAGCACTAGCACTAGCAGTAGCCTTAGCCCTAGCACAAGGCCTAGCCCTAGCCCTAGCCCTAACCCTAGTCGTAGCCCTGAACCTAAGCCTATCCCTAGCCCAAACCCTAGCCCAAACCGTAGCCCGAAACATCACACAAACACAAACACTAACCCTAGCCCTAGCCCTAGCCCTAATACTAAACCTCACCTTCTCCCTAACCCTATCCTTAGCCCTAAACCAAACCCTAAACCTAAACCTAGCCCTAACCCGAGCACTAGACGTAACAGTAACCCTCACATTCACCCTAAACCTCACCCTCGCCCTGGCCTGGCCCTAGTCCTAGGAATAGCCCTAACACTAACCCTAACCAAAGCCCTAAGCCTAATCCTAGCCCAAGCCCGAACCCGACCGCAAGCCTAAGCCCAAGCCCTAGCCCAAGCCCTCGTAGTAGCACTAGGCCAAGGCCTAAACCTAACCCTATCCCTATCCCTATCCCTATCCCTAACCCTAGCCCTATCCCTAGCCCTAGCCCTAGCCCTAGCCCTAGCCCTAGCCCTAGCCCTAGCCCTAGCCCTAGCCCTAGCCCTAACCCTCTCACTCACCCACACCCTAGCTCACCCCTGGCTCTAGATCTAGGCAAACCCGTAGGCCTAACCCTAGCCCTAGCCCTAGGAGTAAGCCTAGCCCTAGCCCTAGCCCAAGCCCTAGCCCTAACCCTATCCCTATCCCTATCCCTATCCCTATCCCTATCCCTATCCCTATCCCTATCCCTATCCCTAGCCCTAGCCCTAGCCCTAGCCCTAGCCCTAGCCCTAGCCCTATCCCTATCCCTATCCCTATCCCTATCCCTAGCCCTAGCCCTAGCCCTAGCCCTAGCCCTAGCCCTAGCCCTAACCCTAACCCTAACCCTAAACCAACCCTTATCTTAACCCTAACCGTACCCCTAAACCTAACCCTAACCAAAACCCTAACTTTAGCCCAGCATTAGCCCTAGCCCTAGCCTTAGCCCTAACACTCATCCTAACCGTCACCCTCACCGTCACCCTCACCCTCACCCTCACCCTATCCCGACCCCTAACCGTAACCCAGCCCGAGCCCGAGCCCGAGCCCAAGCCCTAGCACTAGCACTAGCACTAGCACTAGCCTCAGCACTAGCCCTAGCCCTAGCCCTGACGCTAGCCCTAGCCCTAGCACTAGCACTAGCACTAGCCCTAACCCAAACCCTAGCTCTAGCCCTAACACTAACACTAACACTAACACTAACACTAACACTAGCCCTAGCCCTAGCTCTAGCCCAAGCCCTAGCCCTAGCCCTAGCCCTAGCCCTAATACTAAACCACACATTCTCCCTAACCCTATCCTTAGCCCTAAACCTAACCGTAACCCTAAACCTAGCCCTAACCCGAGCACTAGTCGTAACAGTAACCCTCACATTCACCCTAAACCTCACCCTAGCCCTGGCGTGGCCCTAGTCCTAGGAAGAGCCCTAACCCTAACCCTAACCAAAGCCCTAAGCCTAAACTTAGCCCAAGCCCGAACCCGAGCATAAGCCCAAGCCCAAGCCCTAGCCCAAGCCCTCGTAGTTGCACTAGGCCTAGGCCTAAACCTAACCCTATCCATATCCCTATCCCAATCCCTATCCCTAACCCTAGCCCTAGGCCTAGCCGTAGTCCTAGCCCTAGCCCTAGCCCTAGCCCTAGCCCTAGCCCTCTCACTCACCCACACCCTAGCTCAGCCCGGGCTCTAGATCTAGCCAAACCCGTAGCCCTAACCCTAGCCCTAGCCCTAGCCCTAGCCCTAAGCCTAAGCCTAGCCCTACCCCTACCCCTACCCCTACCACTACCCCTACCCCTACCCCTATCCCTATCCCTATCCCTATCCCTATCCCTATCCCTATCCCTATCCCTATCACTTTCCCTAGCCCTAGCCCTAGCCCTAGCCCTAGCCCTAACCCTAACCCTAACCCTAACCCTAACCCTAACCCTAACCCTAACCCTAACCCTAACCCTACCCCGACCCCTACCCTAACCCTACGGCCCTACACCTAACCCTAGCCCTAGCCCTAACCCTAGCCCTAAACCCAACACTAGCTCTAGCCCTATTCCTGGTCTTAGTCCAAAGCCTAAGCCTAGCCCTAGCCCTAGCCCTAGCCCTAGCCTTAACCCTAGCCGTAGCCCCAGCCCGAGCCCGAGCCCTAGCCCTAGCCCTAACCCTAACCCTAACCCTAACCCTAACCCTAACCCTAACCCTAACCCTAACCCTAACCCTAACCCTAACCCTAACCCTAACACTAACACTAACACTAACACTAACACTAGCCCTAGCCCTAGCTCTAGCCCAAGCCCTAGCCCTAGCCCTAGCCCTAGCCCTAATACTAAACCACACATTCTCCCGAACCCTATCCTTAGCCCTAAACCTAACCGTAACCCTAAACCTAGCCCTAACCCGAGCACTAGTCGTAACAGTAACCCTCACATTCACCCTAAACCTCACCCTAGCCCTGGCGTGGCCCTAGTCCTAGGAAGAGCCCTAACCCTAACCCTAACCAAAGCCCTAAGCCTAAACTTAGCCCAAGCCCGAACCCGAGCATAAGCCCAAGCCCAAGCCCTAGCCCAAGCCCTCGTAGTTGCACTAGGCCTAGGCCTAAACCTAACCCTATCCATATCCCTATCCCAATCCCTATCCCTAACCCTAGCCCTAGGCCTAGCCGTAGTCCTAGCCCTAGCCTTAGCCCTAGCCCTAGCCCTAGCCCTCTCACTCACCCACACCCTAGCTCAGCCCTGGCTCTAGATCTATCCAAACGCGTAGCCCTAAACCTAGCCCTAGCCCTAGCCCTAAGCCTAGCCCTACCCCTACCCCTACCCCTACCCCTACCCCTACCCCTACCCCTACCCCTACCCCTACCCCTACCCCTACCCCTACCCCTACCCCTACCCCTACCCCTACCCCTACCCCTACCCCTACCCCTACCCCTACCCCTATCCCTATCCCTATCCCTATCCCTATCCCTATCACTTTCCCTAGCGCTAGCCCTAGCCCTAGCCCTAACCCTAACCCTAACCCTAAACCTAAACCTAAACCTAAACCTAATCTTAACCCGAACCGTACCCCTAAACCTAAACCTAACCCAAACCCTAACCTTAGCCCAGCATTAGCCCTAGCCCTAGCCCTAACCCTCATCCTAACCGTCACCCTCACCCTCACCGTCGCCCACACCCTCACCCTAACCCGACCCCTAACTGTAACCCAGCCCGAGCCCGAGCCTGAGCCCGAGCACTAGCACTAGCACTAGCACTAGCCGCAGCACTAGCCCTAGCCCTAGCCCTGACGCTAGCCCTAGCCCTAGCCCTAGCACTAGCCCTAACCCAAACCCTAGCTCTAGCCCTATTCCTATTCCTAGTCCTAAGCCTGTGCCTAGCCCTAACCCTAACCCTAGCACTAGCACTAGCACTAGCACTAGCACTAGCACTAGCACTAGCACTAACACTAGCACTAGCACTAGCAGTAGCCTTAGCCCTAGCACAAGGCCTAGCCCTAGCCCTAGCCCTAACCCTAGTCGTAGCCCTGAACCTAAGCCTATCCCTAGCCCAAACCCTAGCCCAAACCGTAGCCCGAAACATCACACAAACACAAACACTAACCCTAGCCCTAGCCCTAGCCCTAATACTAAACCTCACCTTCTCCCTAACCCTATCCTTAGCCCTAAACCAAACCCTAAACCTAAACCTAGCCCTAACCCGAGCACTAGACGTAACAGTAACCCTCACATTCACCCTAAACCTCACCCTCGCCCTGGCCTGGCCCTAGTCCTAGGAATAGCCCTAACACTAACCCTAACCAAAGCCCTAAGCCTAATCCTAGCCCAAGCCCGAACCCGACCGCAAGCCTAAGCCCAAGCCCTAGCCCAAGCCCTCGTAGTAGCACTAGGCCAAGGCCTAAACCTAACCCTATCCCTATCCCTATCCCTATCCCTAACCCTAGCCCTAGCCCTAGCCCTAGCCCTAGCCCTAGCCCTAGCCCTAGCCCTAGCCCTAGCCCTAGCCCTAACCCTCTCACTCACCCACACCCTAGCTCACCCCTGGCTCTAGATCTAGGCAAACCCGTAGGCCTAACCCTAGCCCTAGCCCTAGGAGTAAGCCTAGCCCTAGCCCTAGCCCTAGCCCTAGCCCTAACCCTATCCCTATCCCTATCCCTATCCCTATCCCTATCCCTATCCCTATCCCTATCCCTATCCCTATCCCTATCCCTATCCCTATCCCTAGCCCTAGCCCTAGCCCTAGCCCTATCCCTATCCCTATCCCTAGCCCTAGCCCTAGCCCTAGCCCTAGCCCTAGCCCTAGCCCTAGCCCTAACCCTAACCCTAACCCTAAACCAACCCTTATCTTAACCCTAACCGTACCCCTAAACCTAACCCTAACCAAAACCCTAACTTTAGCCCAGCATTAGCCCTAGCCCTAGCCTTAGCCCTAACACTCATCCTAACCGTCACCCTCACCGTCACCCTCACCCTCACCCTCACCCTATCCCGACCCCTAACCGTAACCCAGCCCGAGCCCGAGCCCGAGCCCAAGCCCTAGCACTAGCACTAGCACTAGCCTCAGCACTAGCCCTAGCCCTAGCCCTGACGCTAGCCCTAGCCCTAGCACTAGCACTAGCACTAGCCCTAACCCAAACCCTAGCTCTAGCCCTAACACTAACACTAACACTAACACTAACACTAGCCCTAGCCCTAGCTCTAGCCCAAGCCCTAGCCCTAGCCCTAGCCCTAGCCCTAATACTAAACCACACATTCTCCCTAACCCTATCCTTAGCCCTAAACCTAACCGTAACCCTAAACCTAGCCCTAACCCGAGCACTAGTCGTAACAGTAACCCTCACATTCACCCTAAACCTCACCCTAGCCCTGGCGTGGCCCTAGTCCTAGGAAGAGCCCTAACCCTAACCCTAACCAAAGCCCTAAGCCTAAACTTAGCCCAAGCCCGAACCCGAGCATAAGCCCAAGCCCAAGCCCTAGCCCAAGCCCTCGTAGTTGCACTAGGCCTAGGCCTAAACCTAACCCTATCCATATCCCTATCCCAATCCCTATCCCTAACCCTAGCCCTAGGCCTAGCCGTAGTCCTAGCCCTAGCCCTAGCCCTAGCCCTAGCCCTAGCCCTCTCACTCACCCACACCCTAGCTCAGCCCTGGCTCTAGATCTAGCCAAACCCGTAGCCCTAACACCAGCCCTAGCCCTAGCCCTAGCCCTAAGCCTAGCCCTAGCCCTACCCCTACCCCTACCACTACCCCTACCCCTACCCCTATCCCTATCCCTATCCCTATCCCTATCCCTATCCCTATCCCTATCCCTATCCCTATCACTTTCCCTAGCCCTAGCCCTAGCCCTAGCCCTAGCCCTAACCCTAACCCTAACCCTAACCCTAAACCTAAACCTAAACCTAAACCTAAACCTAAACCTAAACCTAAACCTAAACCTAAACCTAAACCTAAACCTAAACCTAATCTTAACCCGAACCGTACCCCTAAACCTAACCCTAACCCAAACCCTAACCTTAGCCCAGCATTAGCCCTAGCCCTAGCCCTAGCCCTAACCCTCATCCTAACCGTCACCCTCACCCTCACCGTCGCCCACACCCTCACCCTAACCCGACCCCTAACTGTAACCCAGCCCGAGCCCGAGCCTGAGCCCGAGCACTAGCACTAGCACTAGCCGCAGCACTAGCCCTAGCCCTAGCCCTGACGCTAGCCCTAGCCCTAGCCCTAGCACTAGCCCTAACCCAAACCCTAGCTCTAGCCCTATTCCTATTCCTATTCCTAAGCCTGTGCCTAGCCCTAACCCTAACCCTAGCACTAGCACTAGCACTAGCACTAGCACTAGCACTAGCACTAGCACTAGCACTAGCACTAGCACTAACACTAGCACTAGCACTAGCACTAGCAGTAGCCTTAGCCCTAGCACAAGGCCTAGCCCTAGCCCTAGCCCTAACCCTAGTCGTAGCCCTGAACCTAAGCCTATCCCTAGCCCAAACCCTAGCCCAAACCGTAGCCCGAACCATCACACAAACACAAACACTAACCCTAGCCCTAGCCCTAGCCCTAATACTAAACCTCACCTTCTCCCTAACCCTATCCTTAGCCCTAAACCAAACCCTAAACCTAAACCTAGCCCTAACCCGAGCACTAGACGTAACAGTAACCCTCACATTCACCCTAAACCTCACCCTCGCCCTGGCCTGGCCCTAGTCCTAGGAATAGCCCTAACACTAACCCTAACCAAAGCCCTAAGCCTAATCCTAGCCCAAGCCCGAACCCGACCGCAAGCCTAAGCCCAAGCCCTAGCCCAAGCCCTCGTAGTAGCACTAGGCCAAGGCCTAAACCTAACCCTATCCCTATCCCTATCCCTATCCCTAACCCTATCCCTATCCCTATCCCTATCCCTAGCCCTAGCCCTAGCCCTAGCCCTAGCCCTAGCCCTAGCCCTAGCCCTAGCCCTAGCCCTAGCCCTAGCCCTAGCCCTAGCCCTAGCCCTAGCCCTAACCCTCTCACTCACCCACACCCTAGCTCACCCCTGGCTCTAGATCTAGGCAAACCCGTAGGCCTAACCCTAGCCCTAGCCCTAGGAGTAAGCCTAGCCCTAGCCCTAGCCCTAGCCCTAGCCCTAGCCCTAACCTTATCCCTATCCCTATCCCTATCCCTATCCCTATCCCTATCCCTATCCCTATCCCTATCCCTATCCCTATCCCTATCCCTATCCCTAGCCCTAGCCCTAGCCCTAGCCCTAGCCCTAGCCCTAGCCCTAGCCCTAGCCCTAGCCCTAGCCCTAACCCTAACCCTAACCCTAAACCAACCCTTATCTTAACCCTAACCGTACCCCTAAACCTAACCCTAACCAAAACCCTAACTTTAGCCCAGCATTAGCCCTAGCCCTAGCCTTAGCCCTAACACTCATCCTAACCGTCACCCTCACCGTCACCCTCACCCTCACCCTCACCCTATCCCGACCCCTAACCGTAACCCAGCCCGAGCCCGAGCCCGAGCCCAAGCCCTAGCACTAGCACTAGCACTAGCACTAGCCTCAGCACTAGCCCTAGCCCTAGCCCTGACGCTAGCCCTAGCCCTAGCACTAGCACTAGCACTAGCCCTAACCCAAACCCTAGCTCTAGCCCTATTCCTATTCCTAGTCCTAAGCCTGTGCCTAGCCTTAGCCCTAGCCCTAGCCCTAGCCCTAGCCCTAGCCCTAGACCTAGACCTAGACCTAGACCTAGCACTAGCCTTAGCCCAAGCGCAAGCCCTAGCCCTAGCCCTAGCCCTAGCCCTAGCCCTAACCCTAGTCATAGCCCTAAACCTAAGCCTATCCCTAGCCCGAACCCTAGCCCAAACCGTAGCCCGAACCATAAAACAAACACTAACACTAACACTAACCCTAGCCCTAGCCCTAGCCTTAGCCCTAGCCATAGCCGTATCCATAACCCTAACCCTAACCCTAACCCTACCGCTACCCCTACCCCTACCCCTTCCCATACCCCTACCCCTACCCCTACCCCTACCCCTACCCCTAACCTAACCCTACGGCCCTACACCTAACCCTAGCCCTAACCCTAGCCCTAAACCCAACACTAGCTCTAGACCTATTCCTGGTCTTAGTCCAAAGCCTAAGCCTAAGCCTAGCCCGAGCCCGAGCCCGAGCCCGAGCCTTAGATTTAGCCCTAGCCCTAGCCCTAACCCTAGTCGTAGCCCTAGGCCTAGCCCTAACCCTAACCCTAACCCTAACCCTAACCCTAACCTTGACCCTTGACCCTAACCCTAACCCTAACCCTAACCCTAACCCACCCCACGCCCTAGCCATAGCCATAACTCTAAAGGTAACCCAAGCCCGAGCCCGAGCCCGAGCCATAAGGCTAACCCTAGCCGTAGCCCTAGACCTAGCCGTAACCCTAGCCCTAGCCCTAGCCCTAGCCCTAGCCCTCGCCGTACCCCTAACCCTAATCCTACACCAGCCCTAGACTTTGGCCTAGGACTAGCATAGCCCTAGCCCTAGACCTCGCCGTACCCCCAAACCTAATCCTACCCCAGCCATAGCCCTCGGCCTAGGACTAGCATAGCCCTAGCCCTAAAGTAGTCCTAGACCTAGTCCTAGTCCTAGGCCTAGTCCTAGTCCTAGTCCTACTGCTACTCCTATTCCTACTCCTACTCCTAGTCCTAACCCTAACCCTAGCCCAGCCCTAGCTCGAGTGCTAGCGCCAAAGAAAACGCTAACCCAAACCCTAACCCTAATCTTATCCCTAGCCCTAAATATAAACCTAACACTAGCCCAAGCCCAAGCCGTAGCCCAAAGCCTAAAGGCTAACCCTAGCCCTAGCCCTAGCCCTAGCCCTAGTCGTACCACTAGGCCTAAGCCTAAACCAAACCCGAACCATAATCCTAGCCCTAGCCCTAGCCCTCACCATCACCATCACCATCACCCTCACTCTAGCTCAGCCCTGTCTCTAGCGCTAGCCCAACCCGTCACCCTGACCGAAACCCTAACACAACCCTAGCACTAAGCCTAGCCCTAACCCTAGCCCAAGCCCAAGCCCAAGCCCAAGCCCTAGCCCTAAGCCTAACCCGAGCCCTAGCCCTGGCCCTATCCCTTTCCCTAGTCTTAGCACTAGGCCTAGGCGTAAACCAAACCCTAACCCTAACCCTAACGCTAACCCTAACCCTAGCCCTAGCCCTAGCCCTAGCACTAGCCCTAGCCCTAGCCCTAGCCCTAGCCCTAGCCCTAGCCCTAGCCCTAGTCCTAACCCAAACCCTACCTCTAGCCCTATTCCTATTCCTAGTACTAAGCCTGTGCCTAGCCCTAGCCCTATCACTAGCCCTAGCCCTAGCACTAGCACTAGCCTTAGCCCTAGCCCTAGCCCTAGCCCTAACCCTAGTCGTAGCCCTAAACCTAAGCCTATCCCTAGCCCGAACCCTAGCCCAAACCGTAGCCCGAAACCTAACACAAAAACTAACACTAACCCTAGCCCTAGCCCTAGCCGTAGCCGTATCCAGAACCCTAACCCTAACCCTAACCCTAACCCTACTGCTACCCCTACCCCTACCCCTACCCCTTCCCCAACCCCTACCCCTACCCCTACCCCTACCCCTACCCCTACCCCTACCCCTACCCCTACCCCTACCCCTACCCCTACCCCTACCCCTACCCCTACCCCTACCCTAACCCTACGGCCCTACCCCTACCCCTACCCGTAGCCCTAACCCGACCCCTAAACCCAACACTACCAATAGCCCTATTCCTAGTCTTAGTCCAAAGCCTAAGCCGAGCCCGAGCCCGAGCCCGAACCCGAGCCGTAAGCCTAACCCTAGCCGTAGCCCTAGCCCTAGCCCTACACGTAACCCTAGCCCTAGCCCTAGCCCTAGCCCTAGCCCTAGCCCTAGCCCTAGCCCTAGCCCTAGCCCTAGCCCTTGCCCTAGCCCTAGCCCTAGCCCTAGCCCTAGCCCTAGCCCTAGCCCTAGCCCTAGCCCTAACCCTCTCACTCACCCACACCCTAGCTCAGCCCTGGCTCTAGATCTAGACAAACCCGAAGCCCTAACCCTAGCCCTAGCCCTAGCCCTAAGCCTAGCCCTAGCCCTAGCCCTTGCCCTAGCCCTACCCCTAACCCTATCCCTATCCCTATCCCTTTCCCTAGCCCTAGCCCTAGCCCTTGCCCTATCCCTATCCTTATCCCTATCCCTATCCCTTTCCCTAGCCCTAGCCCTAGCCCTAGCCTTAGCCCTAGCCCTAGCCCTAGCCCTAACCCTAACCCTAACCCTACCCCTAACTCTAATCTTAACCCTAACCGTACTCCAAAACCTAACCCTAACCCAAACCCTAACCATAGCCCAGGATTAGTCCGAGCCTGAGCCTGAGCCCTAACCCTCATCCTAACCGTCACCCTCAACCTCACCGTCACCCTCACCCTCACCCTAACCCGACCCCTAACCGTAACCCAGCCCGAGCCCGAGCCCAAGCCCAAGCCCGAGCCATAGCACTAGCACTACCACTAGCCGCAGCACTAGCCCTGGCGCTAGCCCTGACGCTAGCCCTAGCCTTAGCACTAGCACTAGCCCTAGCCCTAACCCAAACCCTAGCTCTAGCCCTATTCCTATTCCTAGTCCTAAGCCTGTGCCTAGCCCTAGCCCTAGCACTAGCACTAGCACTAGCACTAGCACTAGCCTTAGCCCTAACCCAAGCCCTAGCCCTAGCCCTAGCCCTAGCCCTAGCCCTAGCCCTAACCCTAGTCGTAGCCCTAAACCTAAGCCTATTCCTAGCCCGAACCCTAGCCCAAACCGTAGCCCGAAACATAACACAAACACAAACACTAACCCTAGCCCTAGCGCTAGCCTTAGCCGTATCCAGAACCCTAACCCTAACCCTAACCCTAACCCTACCCCGAACCCGAACCTGAACCCAAACCCTACCGCTACCCCTACCCCTACCCCTACCCCTTCCCCTACCCCTACCCCTACCCCTACCCCTACCCCTACCCCTACCTCTACGGCCCTAACCCTACCCCTAAACCCAACACTACCAATAGCCCTATTCCTAGTCTTAGTCCAAAGCCTAAGCCGAGCCCGAGCCCGAGCCCGAGCGTTAGACCTAGCACGAGCCCTAGCCCTAGCCCTAGCCCTAGCCCTAGCCCTAGTTGTAGCCCTAGCCCTAGCCCTAGCCCTAGCCCTAGCCCTAACCCTAACCCTAACCCTAAAACTAACCCTAAACCTAACCCTAACCCTAACCCTAAACCTAAACCTAAACCTAAACCTAAACCTAAACCTAAACCTAAACCTAAACCTAAACCTAAACCTAAACCTAAACCTAAACCTAAACCTAACCCTAACCCTAACCCTAACCCTAACCCTAACCCTAACCCTAACCCTAACCCTAACCCTAACCCTAACCTACCCCTCGCCCTAGCCATAGCCATAACTCTAAAGGTAACCCAAGCCCGAGCCCGAGCCCGAGCCGTAAGCCTAACCGTAGCCGTAGCCGTAGCCCTAGGCCTAGCCCTTGCCGTAACCCTAGCCGTAGCCCCAGCCCTAGCCCTAGCCCTAGCCCTAGCCCTAGCCCTAGCCCTAGCCCTAGCCCTAGCCCTAACCCTAACCCTAACCCTAACCCTAACCCTAACCCTAACCCTAACCCTAACGCTAATCCTAACCCTAACCCTAACCCTAACCCTAACCCTAACCCTAACCCTAACCCTAACCCTAACCCTAACCCTAACCCTAACCCTAACCCTAACCCTAACCCTAACCCTAACCCTAATCCTAACCGTAACCGTAATGCTAACGCTAACGCTAACCCAAACCCAAACCTTAATCCAGACCTAGCCCTAGCCCTAGCCCTAGCCCTAGCCCTAGCCGTAGCCCTAACCCTAACCTTCACCCTCACCCTCACCCTCACCCTAACCCTAACAGTAACCCTAACCCTAACCAACCCCTAACCTTAGCCCAGCCCGAGCCCGAGCCGAAGCCCTAGCACAAGCACTAGCCGCAGCCCTAGCCCTAGCCCTGACGCTAGCCTTAGCCCTAACCCTAACCCAAACCCTAGCTCTAGCCCTATTCCTATTCCAAGTCCTAAGCCTAAGCCTAGCCCTAGCCCTAGCCCTAGCCCTAGCCCTAGCCCTAGCCCTAGCCCTAGCCCTAGCCCTAGCCCTAGCCCTAGCCCTAGCCCTAGCCCTAGCCCTAGTCCTAGCCCTAGCCCTCGCACTACCACTAGCCGTAGCCCTAGCCCTAGGCCTAGCCCTAGTCGTAGCCCAAAACCTAAGCCTAACCCTAGCCCGAACCCTAGCCCGAACCATAAAACAAACCCTAACACTAACCCTAGCCCTAGCCTTACCCTAAGCCATAGCCATAGCCATAACCCTAACCCTAACCCTAACCCTAACCCTAACCCTAACCCTAACCCTAACCCTAACCCTAACCCTACCGTTACCGCTACCCCTACCCCTACCCCTACCCCTACCCCTACCCCTAAACCCAACCATAGATCTAGCCCTTTTCCTAGTCTTAGTCCAAAGCCTAAGCCTAGCCCTAGCCGTACCCCTAGACTTCGACCTAGCACTAGCCCTAGCCCTAGTCGTAGCCCTAGGCCTAGGCCTAGGCCTAGGCCTAACCCTAACCCTAACCCTAACCCTAACCCTAACCCACCCCAGTCCCTAGCCATAGCCATAAAACTAAAGGTAACCTGAGCCCAAGCCGTGAGCCTCACCTTCACCCTCACCCTTGCCCTGCCCTGGCCGAAGATGTAGAAATAGCCGTAAACCTAACCCTAGACCTAAGTCTAAGCCTAGCCCGAGCCCGAGCCCAAGAACAAGCCCGACACCGACACCGAGCCCTATCCCTATCCCTAGTCGTAGCACTAGGACTAGGCCTAAACCAAACCCTAGCCCTAGACCTAACCCTAGTCATAGCCCTAAACCTAAACCTAAGCCTATCCCTAGCCCAAAGCC
Source organism: Aspidoscelis tigris stejnegeri (assembly GCA_023333525.1). Lineage (NCBI taxonomy): Eukaryota > Metazoa > Chordata > Lepidosauria > Squamata > Teiidae > Aspidoscelis > Aspidoscelis tigris. The sequence continues at coordinate 976,804 of JALMGA010000022.1, read as the reverse complement.
TAGCCCAAACGGTAGCCCAAACCATAACACTAACACTAACACTAACCCTAGCCCTAGCCCTAGCCCTAGCCCTAGCCTTAGCCGTATCCAGAACCCTAACCCTAACCCGACCCCTAACCCTACCACTAACCCTACCCCTTCCCGTACCCTTACCCCTACCCCTACCCCTACCCCTGCCCCTAACCCTACCCCTACCCTAACCCTACAGCCCTACCCCTACCCCTACCCGTTAGCCCTAACCCTACCCCTAAACCCAACACTAGCTCTAGCCCTATTCCTAGTCTTAGTCCAAAGCCTAAGCCTAGCCCGAGCCCGAGCCTTAGACCTCGCCCTAGCCCGAGCCCCAGTCATAGCCCTAAGCCTATCCCTATCCCTAACCCTAACCCTAACCCTAACCCTAACCCTAACCCTAACCCTAAACCTAAACCTAAACCTAAACCTAAACCTAAACCTAGCCGAAGCACAAGCCCTAGCCTTAAACCTAACCCTAACCCTCGCCCTAACCCTCGCCCTATCCCTATTGCTAGTCGTAGCACTAGGCCTAGGCCTAAACCAAACCCTAACCCTAACCCTAGCCCTAGCCCTAGCCCTAGCCCTAGCCCTAGCCCTAGCCCTAGCCCTAGCCCTAGCCCTAGCCCTAGCCCTAGCCCTAGCCCTAGCCCTAGCCCTAGCCCTAGCCCTAGCCCTAGCCCTAGCCCTAGCCCTAGCCCTAGCCCTAGCCCTAGCCCTAACCCTAACCCTAACCCTAACCCTAACCCTAACCCTAACACTGACACTAACACTAACACTAACACTAGCCCTAGCCCTAGCCCTAGCTCTAGCCCTAGCCCTAGCCCTAGCACTAGCACTAGCACTAGCCTTAGCCTTAGCCCTAGCCCAAGCCCTAGCCCTAGCCCTAGCCCTAGCCCTAGCCATAACCCTAGTCGTAGCCCTAAACCTAAGCCTATACCTAGCCCGAACCCTAGCCCAAACCGGAGCCCGAATCCTAACACAAACACTAACACTAACACTAGCCCTAGCCCTAGCCCTAGCCTTAGCCGTATCCAGAACCCTAACCCTAACCCTAACCCTAACCCTAACCGTAACCCTAAAACTGTAACCCAAACCCTAACCCTAACCCTAACCCTAACCCTAACCCTAACCCTAACCCTACTCCTGCCCCTGCCCCTGCCCCTACCCCTAACACTACCTTAACCCTACGGCCCTACCCCTACCCCTACCCGTAGCCCTACCCCTACCCCTAAACCCAACACTACCAATAGCCCTATTCCTAGTCTTAGTCCAAAGCCTAAGTCTAGCCCGAGCCCGAGCCCGAGCCTTAGACCTAGACCTAGACCTAGACCTAGACCTAGCCCTACTCGTAGCCCTAGGCCTAGCCCTAACCCTAACCCTAACCCTAACCCTAACCCTAACCCTAACCCTAACCCTAACCCTATCCCAATCCCTATCCCTATCCCTAACCCTAACCCTAACCCTAACCCACCCCACGCCCTAGCCATAGCCATAACTCTAAAGGTAACCCAAGCCCGAGACCGAGCCCGAGCCGTAAACCTAACCGTAGCCGTAGCCCTAGCCCTAGCCCTAGCCCTAGCCGTAACCCTAGCCGTAGCCCCAGCCCTAGCCCTAGCCCTAGCCCTAGTCATAGCCCTAACCCTAACCCTAACCCTAACCCTATTCCTACCCCTAACCCTACACCTACCCCTACCCCTACCCCTACCCCTAACCCTAACCCTAACCCTAACCCTAACCCTAACCGTAACCGTAACGCTAACGCTAACCCAAACCTTAACCTTAATCCAGACCTAGCCCTAGCCCTAGCCCTAGCCCTAACCCTAACCTTCACTCTCACCCTCACCCTCACCCTCACCCTCACCCTAACCCTAACAGTAACCCTAACCCTAACCCAACCCCTAACCTTAGCCCAGCCCGAGCCCGAGCCCGAGCCCTGACGCTAGCCCTAGCCCTAACCCTAACCCAAACCCTAGCTGTAGTCCTATTCCTATTCCAAGTCCTAAGCCTAAGCCTAGCCCTAGCCCTACCCTAGTCCTAGCCCTAACCCTAGCACTACCACTAGCCGTAGCCCTAGCCCTAGGCCTAGCCCTAGTCGTAGCCCAAAACCTAAGCCTAACCCTAGCCCGAACCCTAGCCCGAACCATAAAACAAACGCTAACACTAACCCTAGCCCTAGCCCTACCCTAAGCCATAGCCATAACCCTAACCCTAACCCTAACCTTAACCCTAACCCTAACCCTAACCCTAACCCTAACCCTAACCCTAACCCTAACCCTAACCCTAACCCTACCGCTACCGTTACCGCTACCCCTACCCCTACCCCTACCCCTACCCCTACCCCTACCCCTAACCCTACCCCTACCCCTACCCCTACCCCTACCCCTACCCCTAAACCCAACCATAGATCTAGCCCTATTCCTAGTCTTAGTCCAAAGCCTATGCCTAGCCCTAGCCGTACCCCTAGCCTTAGACCTAGCACTAGCCCTAGCCCTAGCCCTAGTCGTAGCCCTAGGCCTAGGCCTAGGCCTAGGCCTAGGCCTAGGCCTAGGCCTAACCCTAACCCTAACCCTAACCCTAACCCTAACCCTAACCCTAACCCTAACCCTAACCCTAACCCTAACCCACCCCAGGCCCTAGCCATAGCCATAAAACTAAAGGTAACCTGAGCCCAAGCCGTAAGCCTCACCTTCACCCTCACCCTTGCCCTGCCCTGGCCGTAGATGTAGAAATAGCCGTAAACCTAACCCTAGACCTAAGCCTAAGCCTAGCCCGAGCCCGAGCCCAAGAACAAGCCCGACACCGACACCGACACCGAGCCCAAGCCCGAACCCCAGCCCAAGCCCTATCCCTATCCCTAGTCATAGCACTAGGACTAGGCCTAAACCAAACCCTAGCCCTAGCCCTAACCCTAGTCATAGCCCTAAACCTAAGCCTATCCCTAGCCCAAACCCTAGCCCAAACCGTAGCCCTAACCCTAACCCTAACCCTAACCCTAACCCTAACACTAACACTAAAACTAACACTAACACTAACACTAACCCTAACCCACCCCACGCCCTAGCCATAGCCATAACTCTAAAGGTAACCCAAGCCCAAGCCCGAGCCCGAGCCGTAAGCCTAACCGTAACAGTAGCCCTAGCCCTAGCCCTAGCCCTAGCCGTAACCCTAGCCGTAGCCCCAGCCATAGCCCTAGCCCTAGTCGTAGCCCTAGCCCTAGCCCTAGCCCTAACCCTAACCCTAACCCTAACCCTAACCCTAACCCTAACCCTAACCCTAACCCTAACCCTAACCCTAACCCTAACCCTAATCCTAACCCTAACCCTAACCCTAACCCTAACCGTAACCCTAATCCTAACCGTAACCGTAACGGTAACCCTAACCCTAACCCAAACCTTAACCTTAATCCAGACCTAGCCCTAGCCCTAACCCTAACCTTCACCCTCACCCTAACCCTAACCCTAACCCTAACAGTAACCCTAACCCTAACCCAACCCCTAACCTTAGCCCGGCCCGAGCCCGAGCCCGAGCCCGAGCCCTAGCACAAGCACTAGCCGCAGCCCTAGACCTAGCCCTAGCCCTGACGCTAGCCCTGGCCCTAACCCTAACCCAAACACTAGCTCTAGCCCTATTCCTATTCCAAGTCCTAAGTTTAAGCCTAGCCCTAGCCCTAGCCCTAGCCCTAGTCCTAGTCCTAGCCCTAGCCCTAGCACTACCACTAGCCGTAGCCCTAGCCCTAGGCGTAGCCCTAGTCGTAGCCCAAAACCTAAGCCTAACCCTAGCCCGAACCCTAGCCCGAACCATAAAACAAACCCTAACACTAACCCTAGCCCTAGCCCTACCCTAACCCGTAGCCATAACCCTAACCCTAACCCTAATCCTAACCCTACCGCTACCGTTACCGCTACCCCTAACCCTACCCCTACCACTACCACTACCACTACCCCTACCCCTACCACTACCCCTACCCCTAAACCCAACCATAGATCTAGCCCTATTCCTAGTCTTAGTCCAAAGCCTAAGCCTAGCCCTAGCCGTGCCCCTAGCCTTAGACCTAGCACTAGCACTAGCCCTAGTCGTAGCCCTAAGCCTAGGCCTAGGCCTAACCCTAACCCTAACCCTAACCCTAACCCTAACCCACCCCAGGCCCTAGCCATAGCCATAAAACTATAGGTAACCTGAACCCGAGCGGTAAGCCTCACCTTCACCCTCACCTTTGCCCTGCCCTGGCCGTAGATGTAGAAATAGCCGTAAACCTAACCCTAGACCTAAGCCTAAGCCTACCCCGAGCCCGAACCCAAGAACAAGCCAAACACCGACACAGACCCCGAGCCCAAGCCCGAGCCCCAGCCCGAGCCCTATCCCTATCCCTAGTCGTAGCACTAGGACTAGGCCTAAACCAAACCCTAGCCCTAGCCCTAACCCTAGTCATACCCCTAAACCTAAGCCTATCCCTAGCCCAAACCCTAGCCCAAACCGTAGCCCGAACCATAACACTAACACTAACACTAACCCTAGCCCTAGCCCTAGCCCTAGCCTTAGCCGTATACAGAACCCTAACCCTAACCCGACCCCTAACGCTACCGCTACCCCTACCCCTACCCCTTCCCCTACCCTTACCCCTACCCCTACCCCTACCCCTATCCTAACCCTACGGCCCTACCCCTACCCCTACCCGTAGCCCTAACCCTACCCCTAAACCCAACACTAGCTCTAGCCCTATTCCTAGTCTTAGTCCAAAGCCTAAGCCTAGCCCGAGCCCGAGCCTCAGACCTCGCCCTAGCCCGAGCCCCAGTCGTAGCCCTAGGCCTATCCCTATCCCTAACCCTAACCCTAACCCCAACCCTAAACCTAACCCTAACCCTAACCCTAACCCAACCCTAACCCTAACCCTAACCCTAACCCTAACCCACCCCACGCCCAAGCCATAGCCATAACTCTAAAGGAAACCCAAGCCCGAACCCGAGCCTAACCCTAACCGTAGCGTCCCTAGCCCTAGCCGTAACCCTAGCCATAGCCATAGCCATAGCCCTAACCGTACCCCTAAACCTAATCCTACCCCAGCCCTAGCCCTCGGCCTAGGACTAGCATAGCCCTAGCCCTAGAAGTAGTCCTAGTCCTAGTCCCAGTCCTAGTCCTAGTTCTAGTCCTAGTTCTAGTCCTAGTCCTAGTCCTAGTCCTAGTCCTAGTCCTAACTCTAACCCTAGCCCAGCCCTAGCTCGAGTGCTAGCGCTAACGAAAACGCTAACCCAAACCCTAACCCTAATCTTATCCCTAGCCCTAACCCTAAACCTAACCCTAGCCCAAACCCAAGCCGTAGCCCGAGCCCTAGCACAAGAACTAGCCACAACCCTAGCCCTAGCCCTAGCCCTAGCCCTAACCCAAACCCTAGCTCTAGCCCTATTCCTATTCCTAGTCCTAAGCCTAAGCCTAGCCCTAGCCCTAGCCCTAGCCCTAGTCCTAGCCCTAGCCCTAGCACTAACACTAGCCGTAGCCCTAGCCCTAGCCCTAGCCCTAGCCCTAGTCGTAGCCCAAAACCTAAGCCTAACCCTAGCCCGAACCCTAGCCCGAACCATAAAACAAACCCTAACCCTAACCCTAACCCACCCCAGGCCCTAGCCATAGACATAAAACTAAAGGTAACCTGAGACCGAGCCGTAAGCCTCACCTTCACCCTCACCCTTGCCCTGCCCTGGCCGTAGATGTAGAAATAGCGGTAAACCTAACCCTAGACCTAAGCCTAAGCCTAGCCCGAGCCCGACCCCAAGAACAAGCCCGACACCGACACCGAGCCCGAGCCCAAGCCCCAGCCCCAGCCCCAGCCCAATCCCTATCCCTAGTCGGAGCACTAGGACTAGGCCTAAACCAAACCCTAGCCCTAGCCCTAACCCTAGTCATAGCCCTAAACCTAAGCCTATCCCTAGCCCAAACCCTAGCCCAAACCATAGCCCTAACCCTAACCCTAACCCTAACCCTAACCCTAACCCTAACCCTAACCCTAACCCTAACCCTAACCCTAACCCTAACCCAAACCTTAACCTTAATCCAGACCTAGCCCGAGCCGTAAGCCTAACCGTAGCCGTAGCCCGAGCCCGAGCCCAAGCCCGAGCCGTAACCCTAGCCGTAGCCCCAGCCCTAGCCCTAGCCGTAGCCCTAGCCCTAGCCCTAACCCTATCCCTAACCCTAACCCTAACCCTAACCCTAACCCTAACGCTAACCCTCACCCTAACCCTAACCCTAACCCTAACCCTAACCCTAACCCTAACCCTAACCCTAACCCTAACCCTAACCCTAACCCTAACCCTAACCCTAACCCTAACCCTAACCCTAACCCTACCGTTACCGCTACCCCTACCCCTACCCCTACCCCTACCCCTACCCCTACCCCTACCCCTACCCCTACCCCTACCCCTACCCCTAAACCCAACCATAGATCTAGCCCTATTCCTAGTCTTAGTCCAAAGCCTAAGCCTAGCCCTAGCCGTACCCCTAGCCTTAGACCTAGCACTAGCCCTAGCCCTAGTCGTAGCCCTAGGCCTAGGCCTAGGCCTAGCCCTAGCCCTAACCCTAACCCTAACCCTAACCCTAACCCTAACCCTAACCCTAACCCCAACCCTAACCTAACCCTAACCCTAACCCTAACCCACCCCAGGCCCTAGCCATAGCCATAAAACTAAAGGTAACCTGAGCCCGAGCCGTAAGCCTCACCTTCACCCTCACCCTTGCCCTGCCCTGGCCGTAGATGTAGAAATAGCCGTAAACCTAACCCTAGACCTAAGCCTAAGCCTAGCCCGAGCCCGAGCCCAAGAACAAGCCCGACACCGACACCGACACCGAGCCCAAGCCCGAACCCCAGCCCGAGCCCTATCCCTATCCCTAGTCGGAGCACTAGGACTAGGCCTAAACCAAACCCTAGCCCTAGCCCTAACCCTAGTCATAGCCCTAAACCTAAGCCTATCCCTAGCCCAAACCCTAGCCCAAACCGTAGCCCTAACCCTAACCCTAACCCTAACCCTAACCCTAACCCAAACCCTAACCCTAACCCTAACCCTAACCCTAACCCTAACCCTAACCCTAACCCTAACCCTAACCCTAACCCTAACCCTAACCCTAACCCTAACCCTAACCCTAACCCTAACCCTAACCCTAACCCTAACCCACCCCACGCCCTAGCCATAGCCATAATTCTAAAGGTAACCCAAGCCCGAGCCCAAGCCCGAGCCGTAAGCCTAACCGTAACCGTAGCCCTAGCCCTAGCCCTAGCCCTAGCCCTAGTCATAACCCTAGCCGTAGCCCCAGCCCTAGCCCTAGCCCTAGTCGTAGCCCTAGCCCTAGCCCTAACCCTAACCCTAACCCTAACCCTAACCCTAACCCTAACCCTAACCCTAACCCTAACCCTAACCCTAACCCTAACCCTAACCCTAACCCTAACCCTAACCCTAACCCTAACCCTAACCCTAACCCTAATCCTAACCCTAACCCTAACCCTAACCCTAACCCTAATCCTAACCGTAACCGTAAGGGTAACCCTAACCCTAACCCAAACCTTAACCTTAATCCAGACCTAGACCTAGACCTAGCCCTAGCCCTAGCCCTAACCCTAACCCTAACCTTCACCCTCACCCTCACCCTCACCCTAACAGTAACCCTAACCCTAACCCAACCCCTAACCTTAGCCCAGACCGAGCCCGAGCCCTAGCACAAGCACTAGCCACAGCCCTAGCCCAAGCCCTAGCCCTGACGCTAGCCCTGGCGCTAACCCTAACCCAAACACTAACTCTAGCCCTATTCCTATTCCAAGTCCTAAGAATAAGCCTAGCCCTAGCCCTAGTCCTAGCCCTAGCCCTAGCACTACCACTAGCCGTAGCCCTACCACTAGCCGTAGCCCTAGCCCTAGTCGTAGCCCTAGTCGTAGCCCAAAACCTAAGCCTAACCCTAGCCCGAACACTAGGCCGAACCATAAAACAAACCCTAACATTAACCCTAGCACTAGCCCTACCCTAACCCGTAGCAATAACCCTAACCCTAACCCTAACCCTAACCCTACCGCTACCGTTACCGATACCGCTACCCCTACCGCTACCCCTACCCCTACCCCTACCCCTACCCCTACCCCTACTCCTACCCCTACCCCTAAACCCAACCATAGATCTAGCCCTATTCCTAGTCGTAGTCCAAAGCCTAAGCCTAGCCCTAGCTGTACCCCTAGCCTTAGACCTAGCACTAGCCCTAGCCCTAGTCGTAGCCCTAAGCCTAGGCCTAGGCCTAGGCCTAGCCCTAACCCTAACCCTAACCCTAACCCTAACCCTAACCCACCCCAGGCCCTAGCCATAGCCATAAAACTAAAGGTAACCTGAGCCCGAGCCGTAAGCCTCACCTTCACCCTCACCCTTGCCCTGCCCTGGCCGTAGATGTAGAAATAGCCGTAAACCTAACCCTAGACCTAAGCCTAAGCCTAGTCATAGCCCTAAACCTAAGCCTATCCCTAGCCCAAACCCTAGCCCAAACCGTAGCCTGAACCATAACACTAACACTAACACTAGCGCTAGCCCTAGCCCTAGCCTTAGCCGTATCCAGAATCCTAACCCTAACCCGACCCCTAACGCTACCGCTACCCCTACCCCTACCCCTTCCCCTACCCTTACCCCTACCCCTACCCCTACCCCTACCCCTACCCCTACCCCTACCCCGACCCTAACCCTACGGCCCTACCCCTACACCTACCCGTAGCCCTAACCCTACCCCTAAACCCAACACTAGCTCTAGCCCTATTCCTAGTCTTAGTCCAAAGCCTAAGCCTAGCCCGAGCCTGAGCCTCAGACCTCGCCCTAGCCCGAGCCCCAGTTGTAGCCCTAGACCTATCCCTATCCCTATCCCTAACCCTAACCCTAACCCCAACCCTAACCCTAACCCTAACCCTAACCCAACCCTAACCCTAACCCTAACCCTAACCCACCCCACGCCCTAGCCATAGCCATAACTCTAAAGGTAACCCAAGCCCGAGCCCGAGCCTAACCCTAGCCGTAGCCCTAGCCCTAGCCGTAACCCTAGCCATAGCCATAGCCATAGCCCTCACCGTACCCCTAACCCTAATCCTACCCCAGCCCTAGCCCTCGGCCTAGGACTAGCGTAGCCCTAGCCCTAGAAGTAGTCCTAGTCCTAGTCCCAGTCCTAGTCGTAGTTCTAGTCCTAGTCCTAGTCCTAGTCCTAGTCCTAGTCCTAGTCCTAGTCCTAGTCCTAGTTCTAACTCTAACCCTAGCCCAGCCCTAGCTCGAGTGCTAGCGCTAACGAAAACGCTAACCCAAACCCTAAACCTAATCTTATCCCTAGCCCTAACCCTAAACCTAACCCTAGCCCAAACCCAAGCCGTAGCCCGAGCCCTAGCACTAGCACTAGCCGCAACCCTAGCCCTAGCCCTAGCCCTAGCCCTAACCCAAACCCTAGCTCTAGCCCTATTCCTATTCCTATTCCTAAGCCTAAGCCTAGCCCTAGCCCTAGCCCTAGCCCTAGTCCTAGCCCTACCCCTACCCCTACCCCTACACCTACCCCTACCCCTACCCCTACCCCTACCTCTACGGCCCTAACCCTACCCCTAAACCCAACACTACCAATAGCCCTATTCCTAGTCTTAGTCCAAAGCCTAAGCCGAGCCCGAGCCCGAGCCCGAGCGTTAGACCTAGCACGAGCCCTAGCCCTAGCCCTAGCCCTAGCCCTAGCCGTAACCCTAACCCTAACCCTAAAACTAACCCTAAACCTAACCCTAACCCTAACCCTAACCCTAACCCTAACCCTAACCCTAAACCTAAACCTAAACCTAAACCTAAACCTAAACCTAAACCTAACCCTAACCCTAACCCTAACCCTAACCCTAACCCTAACCCTAACCCTAACCCTAACCCTAACCTACCCCACGCCCTAGCCATAGCCATAACTCTAAAGGTAACCCAAGCCCGAGCCCGAGCCCGAGCCGTAAGCCTAACCGTAGCCGTAGCCGTAGCCCTAGGCCTAGCCCATGCCGTAACCCTAGCCGTAGCCCCAGCCCTAGCCCTAGCCCTAGCCCTAGCCCTAGCCCTAGCCCTAGCCCTAACCCTAACCCTAACCCTAACCCTAACCCTAACCCTAACCCTAATCCTAACCCTAACCATAACCCTAACCCTAACCCTAACCCTAACCCTAACCCTAACCCTAACCCTAACCCTAACCCTAACCCTAACCCTAATCCTAACCGTAAACGTAATGCTAACGCTAACGCTAACCCAAACCCAAACCTTAATCCAGACCTAGCCCTAGCCCTAGCCCTAGCCCTAGCCCTAGCCGTAGCCCTAACCCTAACCTTCACCCTCACCCTCACCCTCACCCTAACCCTAACAGTAACCCTAACCCTAACCCAACCCCTAACCTTAGCCCAGCCCGAGCCCGAGCCGAAGCCCTAGCACAAGCACTAGCCGCAGCCCTAGCCCTAGCCCTGACGCTAGCCCTAGCCCTAACCCTATCCCAAACCCTAACTCTAGCCCTATTCCTATTCCAAGTCCTAAGCCTAAGCCTAGCCCTAGCCCTAGCCCTAGCCCTAGCCCTAGCCCTAGCCCTAGCCCTAGCCCTAGCCCTAGCCCTAGCCCTAGCCCTAGCCCTAGCCCTAGCCCTAGCCCTAGACCTCGCACTACCACTAGCCGTAGCCCTAGCCCTAGGCCTAGCCCTAGTCGTAGCCCAAAACCTAAGCCTAACCCTAGCCCGAACCCTGGCCCGAACCATAAAACAAACCCTAACACTAACCCTAGCCCTAGCCTTACCCTAAGCCATAGCCATAACCCTAACCCTAACCCTAACCCTAACCCTAACCCTAACCCTAACCCTACCGTTACCGCTACCCCTACCCCTACCACTACCACTACCCCTACCCCTACCCCTACCCCTAAACCCAACCATAGATCTAGCCCTTTTCCTAGTCTTAGTCCAAAGCCTAAGCCTAGCCCTAGCCGTACCCCTAGACTTCGACCTAGCACTAGCCCTAGCCCTAGTCGTAGCCCTAGGCCTAGGCCTAGGCCTAGGCCTAACCCTAACCCTAACCCTAACCCTAACCCTAACCCTAACCCACCCCAGTCCCTAGCCATAGCCATAAAACTAAAGGTAACCTGAGCCCAAGCCGTGAGCCTCACCTTCACCCTCACCCTTGCCCTGCCCTGGCCGTAGATGTAGAAATAGCCGTAAACCTAACCCTAGACCTAAGCCTAAGCCTAGCCCGAGCCCAAGAACAAGAACAAGCCCGACACCGACACCGACACCGAGCCCTATCCCTATCCCTAGTCGTAGCACTAGGACTAGGCCTAAACCAAACCCTAGCCCTAGACCTAACCCTAGTCATAGCCCTAAACCTAAACCTAAGCCTATCCCTAGCCCAAAGCCTAGCCCAAACCGTAGCCCAAACCATAACACTAACACTAACACTAACCCTAGCCCTAGCCCTAGCCCTAGCCCTAGCCTTAGCCGTATCCAGAACCCTAACCCTAACCCGACCCCTAACCCTACCACTAACCCTACCCCTTCCCGTACCCTTACCCCTACCCCTACCCCTACCCCTGCCCCTAACCCTACCCCTACCCTAACCCTACAGCCCTACCCCTACCCCTACCCGTTAGCCCTAACCCTACCCATAAACCCAACACTAGCTCTAGCCCTATTCCTAGTCTTAGTCCAAAGCCTAAGCCTAGCCCGAGCCCGAGCCTTAGACCTCGCCCTAGCCCGAGCCCCAGTCATAGCCCTAAGCCTATCCCTATCCCTATCCCTAACCCTAACCCTAA